>VSMD01138831.1:0-23765 GCA_008750895.1 Mirza zaza | reverse complement strand
TGAGCCTCGGTTTTCTCATCTATAAAATGGGAGGAAGTATGTCTGCCTTGACTGCTGTAGGGTTGGGATTCGTGGGAAGCCCATATACACGAACTGCCTTGAAAATCACAGTGTTGGTGACTGTTATTATGTAATTTCTTATGTCATCGTCGTAATTTCTTACGTCTGTCCCGCCGTTGTTTTAACACTAGTGCCGTTAATTTAATTTTCTTTCCCAAATGTAGCGAGAACTTCCAGGTGGGTGTTTGCTGTGTGCTGCATGGAAGCAGCATCAGAAGCGCACCTGCCGCAGCCAGCAGGTGTGGGCCCTGTCTGCAGGCTCCGCCAGACGCTGCTCAGCTCCTCCCTCGGATCGGCCGTTTAGTCCCAGCCAAACCAGGAAGCAGACACCGCCAGTACCCCCGCAGTTTCAGATGAGAGGACAGGGGCCTGCGGCGGTTTCGCGACTTGCCTGGGTGTGTGCTTGAGGGGCTGGCGGTCGGGCCCACGCCCGGGTGGCCTGCCCGGAGACCGTGCCCTGCGCGACTTCGCGTTTGGGACCTTGTTAGGTCGCAGACTGTCTCACACGGTTCTTCTCCTCTGTGAGGAGGAGGTTTGAACACACCACGCAGGACGCTGATGACGTGAGCCCGTGTCGCGAGGCCACAGGCGCCGTGATCCTGGGCGGAGGGACCACATCCGGTGGGGAACGGAGACCTCGTGGCGTCACGCATGGGGCTTGGAGAGGGTTTAAGGAACTCCCTGTGCAGGTATCGGGCCCACGGTGGCCGTTAGGGCAGGAAGCAGCGTGTCGGGCCGGTCTCCCGCCTCCCGGGGCTGCGTGTTCCCGGAGCCCAAGTCAGTGCGTGCTCCACGTGGGGACTGCTGGTCTGCCCAAGACGCCGTTTCTTGGGCCTAAAACTTCCAATCTCAGACTTTCTGACGTGCCTATATGGGATGGTATCAAATATGCAATGAAATTATATAATTTTTATAATTCTGAAAGATTATTCTCTTCAGTAGCTTTTTTTTTTTTTTTTTTTTTTTTAATATAGCAAGGAACTGTGGTGTAAGTCAGCTGATTTGCCGATTTCCGAATTTCTGGAGATTCAGAAACTTTTGAAAAGTTTTTCTTGAGTTTCTGTTGTGGTGAAGACACAACCCTGAGTCCTGGGCCGAGGCACCGGGTCCAGGGGGGCAGCCACGAGCCACACAGCCATTGGGGAGCCCAGCCGGGAGGTGTGGTGTGACCCTGCGTCAGGGTCCTTGCTGCGTTGCGGAAGCAGCCTGAGACCCGTCAGCCCAAAGCCCAGGCACCACGGAAAGCCGTGCGAGGGGGGGCTGTTCTGACCCCTTGGGGGAGAGGGGGTTTCGCAGTGCCCCTGCCTCGGGCCTTGGCTCTGCTGAGGACTGCCCCTCGGCTGGGCCTGGGACATCTTCCCGAGACGTGAGGGTGAGACTCACCTCTGAGCCCTGGAACGCAGATGCTGTCGGTGGTTGGCTGCCAGAACCTTCATTTTTAAGAGCAGCTGACACCATCTGAGCTCGTGTGGCCCTGGGTGACAGACGTGGTGGACTTTGTGGAGGTTTTCACTGCTGAGAACAAATAACTGAGTGTGCTGTCTGCGCCCTCTATTCCCCGGGGCCCTGGCGTCTTCGTGGGATAGCTTGGTGGAGAGACGTCCGGGGTCCTCGCCTGCTTGAGGGCAGGGCGGTCCTGCTTAAGCCGCAGAAGGAAGGTGCAGAACAAGGTGGTTCCTGGGATTCCTTGTAGCTTCGAGGTCCTAGAAGCGGAGTTAGTCCCAAACTCGAGTCTTCTGATGTCTCCTCCACGCTCCATGCCTCCACGCCTCCACGCCGTGTCCTGCGTGCTCTGGTCCTGGACTCAAACTCCAGCAAGTCTGCTTCCTCTGCAGCGCTAGGTGGGTGGGCGGGTCCGCTGAGGGTTTCTGATCGTAGCAAAAACTGTACCACCGGCTCAGCACACAGCTGTTTTGATTTAAAGCCACAGTTTCCCATTTATCTCTGCACCAAATTAGAAGAAAATCGCATTTTTGAATTTAAATGGTTACTTTGCATTGTGAAAATAAGCTATGAGAGGTGGGTTTTTCCTGGAAAAGAATATGTTAAGGCTCTTCTTTGTGACACCAGAATCCTGAGATAAAGTGATTGCAATTCCTTTGAAAGAGTGGAGTCCATGAGAGGCAGTGAGAAAAATTAGGACCCGTCTCCTGCTTGTTTTCAAGTGCTGCTTGATCAAAGAGGGAGCTGGCGGACGCTCTGCTGCACACAGGGCCTTGCTGTCTCCAAGGCACCCTGGCTGCATGTCTCTGATTAATGTTTGCTCTGTGTTTTCTGTGCAGATGTTAAAAGATTGAATACTTACTCTATTTTTTTAGGGTATAGGTGCTCAGCTAGGAAAAGTGAGAATTAAATTTTCTTATGATGCCGGTGCCAAGAAGTAGCTCCTTGAAAAGAGAAGGAAGTCACGAAATCATCGCTAGGGAGCTGTATTGTCAGAGAACCTCCCCGTGAGCCCTCCCCGGTCAGGAAGCTCACTGGTGTCGCTGCCATTCCACGTGATGGCGGCTTCGACCAGAGCCCCTGCCTGCCCTCTCCAGACGTTTCTTGTAAAAGCATCCCGACAGCGCCGGCCCTATCTTTAATGTTCACACCAAACCAAGTAACATGTGGTTTGAAATGAAAACATTTCGTATTCCATTTTTAAACTGAAATATTCTGTGGGTTCTTATTTTTTTGTGGCTAGCAAAAATAGTTGACCTGTCATCTCTGGAATAGGTGTGTGCTAACTGCACTTTACGCCGGAGAGCATTTCACCTGGGAGGCGTCAGCCCAGACAGAGCTGAAGTCGAATGGCCTGTTGTAGGAACGTTGGAAGGTGTATTTCTTCTGGTCCTCTTTGGTTTGGGATTCACATGGACGTAGTTCGCTGGGGCCACTTTGTTGAGCGATAGGAGACTGTGTACAGTGTCAGTCCGCCTGAGTGCTATCGACTGTGATTTGGGGGAACAAGCTATTGTTTCAATTCGATGAGTCTTCCTCTGGGGCGGCATGGCATACCAAATCTTATCGCCATAAACTATGAGTGTCATCGCTGCATATTCTCATTTATAGTTTGTTGGTTAATGATAAATACAACATAGCCTAGCAAAGAGAAATAAATTCTCTGCCCACCACCAGCTTGTTTGCCCACCCACCTCTCCTGTGTTTGCGCATGTGTTTCACAGCCAGGGAATTGGCGAGGTGACTTGCCGGGCAGCAGTATGGCTAGGTTAGACGTGTGCAGCTCGGCCCCAGAGCACCCGGACTATAGGGACTAGGCTCCGAGGATTTTGCTTCTGAGGCAAGAACTTTGTAAACTGCCTCGTTATAAAAATGTTTTCTTATTACTGGTTTTTGTTGTGTAGCATGGAAATGTCATTGTCACTTTTGAGTGATGTTTGTAACGGCATTCAAATACTGGTGTTTAGGGGCCAGTGAGATTAGAGATCCCAAACACTTGTCTCCTTTATCTCTTTAGAAATACACTTAAATTTTATAGGCCCAAGTATTTTGTTGTTTGCGTAAGCTCCAAGTGTCTTAGTTCCTTCTTGTCCTTTTCGAGGACATACTAGAGTCCTTTGATCCTCTTATTCTGGGCTCTGAGTGCCGTGATTGGAAACAGACTGTGCCAGGATGTCTCGTCTTTCCAAACCGGGCTGGACAGGTCGAAGGTGAGCTCGGCGGTGTTATACGTACAAGTCCCCTTCTGAGTTTGGACTGTAAGCCTGGGGGTCATGGGGTAGCACGTTCCCTGAACCTATTGTGGCTTCTGGGTTTTGAGTGTCAGGTGAGGAGAACTCTCATGGCCAGGGACACGTGTGAGCGTCGCACACTCTGTTGGGCTCCTGACGCCGGTGTGGGGACTCGAGTAGCAGGAGAGTCCAGACAGCAGGAGCATCGCCTCTGCTTTTTTTTTGTTACACAGTCTTATGGAAATGAGATGGAGTTCCAGAACACAGGGAAAGTTTTCGATTGGATCCTGTATTGCTTCTCACGCCTCTCACTGACCTCTTCGGACCCCGTTTGTGTAGTTTCTCCGTCCTCATTGACTTTCTGTAGCACCTCCAAATTTAGTATCATCTGGAAATTTAATTAATGTGCTGTTTACTGCTCCTTCCAGATCAGTAATGAGGACGTTAAATAAGGCTCGATCCCAGAGCGCCCGCTGGACACCTCCTTGCAGCTCAGCACTCCGCCGTTTATCAGCGCGCCTTGTTTATGGCCCTTCCTCCCGGCTCCTGTCCGCAGGGGAGTGCTTGGGCAGAGCCCGGCTCGAATTAATTTCTCCAGTAAGACTGTAAAAACACCGTGCCAAATCCCTCCCTCACCTCCAGATGTTATCTGCCGTGCTCCTCCACGGCCCGGTGGTTTGCGCTCTGCCCTTGGCCCTCGCCCTCCTCCAGTGTGCCGCAGTTCTGCCCTGGGGGTGCGGAGGGGGGCAGCCCGCTGCCGGGGCTCTGTGAGGCCGGCACCCCGTGTGAGGCGAGGTGCCCCTGGGATGGTTTCCCGCCTGGCATGCCGTGCGTCCTGCCGCCGTGTTAGCCGGGGCTGCCGCAGCAGAACGCCACGGACGGGGGGGGGGGGGGGGGGGGGGGGGGGGGCGCTCAAGCAACAGAAATTCGTCGCCTCCCAGTTCTGGAGGCGGGAAGCCCGAGATCTGGCTGTTGGTGGACTGGGTTTCTCCCGAGGCCTCTCTTTGTGGCTTGCAGACGGCACCTTCCGGCAGTGTCCTCACGTGGCCTTCCCTCCCTGTTCTCACAAGGACACCAGTCCTGTTGGATCAGGACCTGCCTTATGGCCTCTGTTAATGGTGATCACCGTCGTAAAGGCCCCGTCTCCGGCACCGCCACCCTGGGGTCAGGGCGCCAACCTGTGAGCTATTCAGTCCATGCAGCCGTGGGCTCTGCGATGTCGGTGTTCATGTGAGAGGTTGGGGAGAGGCCTCTGTCTCGATTTGGCTCTCATCCCCGATGGGACGAGGGGTGGCCTGCCCGTCACCACACAGTGGCCCTCAGCCTGCCTGGGATTGCCACCTCCTGTTCCTCCTCTGCCTCTCCCTGCCACTCCGTGGTCCCCTGACTCACCAGACACAAAACTATGCAAAAATAGTCTTTATAAACAAGAGGCAAGTACTATGAAAATGAGAAAACCCTTTCAACATGCTGGTAAAATTTCAGGAAGACCGAAAAAGGGATTACATGCTTAAAAATGAGAACTATCCACTCCTGTTGGAGAGTGAACATAAAAAGATGCAGCAAAAGGGTTCACACATTAGCATTTTCAAGTTTTCTGTACAATTGGCGACGTGCTCAGTTCGTTCTGGGGCCCCGGGAAAGGGTGGCTGGGTGGCAGCTGGCGTCAGCGGCAGCCAGGATCCATCTCCTGCCTCTGCACTGTGCGGGCGCATGTCCCGCGTTAGGGCTGGGATGAATTTTCCAGCAGAGGAAGGTGAAATGTCAGGAGGACTGTAGATCATGCCAGCGCGGCGTCCTCAGGAAATTAGAACCACCAAGAGCTGTCAGAGCGGCTGTCCCCGTGAAATACGGCTGGCGCGTGCTCCGCGTCCCCAAGCCCTTCTCCCGCGCAGTGTGGGAGGAGGGCGGGGTTGGCCGGGGGAGCCCTCCCTGGTCCCAGGGCTCGGAGAGACTGACCCGAGCATGCAGCTCCGCTCGGCTGGCCCACGCCGCTGCCAGGACCCCTGCTGATGAGGGTGGGAGGCACATGTCGGTCCGCCTCTCCGCCTCCTGCCCCGGTCCCCGGTCAGCAGCCTCTTTGCGTCCTTCTCTCCTACCCAGCTTGGGCCTCGGCTTTCTCACGGGAACACATACAGTTCAGCTCCCACCACTGGTTTTCCTAAAACACACATGCAAACCCTCAGCTCGGAAGCTGGTGTGGGCCGCCCAGGCTCTGCGAGCACGCCCGGCCTTGGTGGAGTCAGTGGTGGCGGCTTACGTTTGGGCAGATGGGGGCTCCCCCCCCCCCGACGTTTACTACCTCTGAGGCCTGAGCAGCCCGTGGCCCCTCCGAATCGTGCCTGTGGGACCACGGTGGGTGATTAGCGCCCTGGCCTGTGATGCCTGGACCACGTCCTCCCTCCACGGGCTCGCCCCGAGCTGCCTCCCCCCAGCCTCCCGCCTCATCTCTCCGCAGTCCCCGGCTCTGTGCGTGGCCCCAACTCCCCTGTGCACTTCTGTCATTCTCACGGTGCTCTCTCAACCTTAAATGCACTTCCTCCAAATCTTGGCCCGTCAGGATGCATTTCCTCTTTCAGGGATCAAGGCGACGTCCCATCTCAGCTGTCCTCCTCGCGTGAGGCTGCATGTGTAGCGGAAGGGCTGCTTTCTGGGCTCCAGAGGGGCGACGTGGCGTCATCGTCCCAGCTGTGCCTCCTGGTGGCTGTTTGGGTGGAGCTGGCTGCCCGGCCTCACTGGCCGCCAGGTCTCCCCTGGGCTGGCACGGTGCCGTGCCTTTCTTGCAGGTTTGTGTCGGAGCTAGGGTGGGAAGTGCGCGCCAGACGCGGGGTTGCCAGACACAACGCAGGACACCCTGTCAAAGTGCAATTTCAGATAAACGGGTGGTTTTAGTGTAAGCGTGTCCTGTGCTAAGTCTCTTTGCTTCCCGATCTGGTGACCCTGATCGGTGGGCCCCCCCCAAATAGGAAGCCTGGCTAGACTCTGTCCATCGTGGAGTTAGGCTGCAGTGAGCCCACGTCACACACCGGCAAAGGCAGACCAAGCAACTGTACCCATCGGGACCTTCCCTCGGCCCAGGGCACCAGAGATGTAGCTGAGGCACCCGGGGGAGGCGCTTGCCACCTGCATTGTCACTCTTGGGGCACGGTGGTGGTGGGCGTCCTGGCCCTCCTCCCTGCCTCGTCATCGAGGTGTCTCCTCTGGGCAGCCTGGGCTGGCGGCCTCTGCTGTGGGCGCCGACGCCTTTCACAGCTGGTCCCCGACTGCTCTGCGCGTCCCACTTCTACGAGTGTCATATCTCGTATGTGGCTGTGTCCCCGGTGCCCAGCTCAGATCCTTGGATATAAGAGTAAGCACGTGAATGAACGAGCGCATCACAATGACAGCTGTCCCTCCCGACCCCGGGGGGCTGGCTCCAGGACCACCGGCAGACGCCGCGCCTGCGGATGCCCAAGTTCCCGATATAAAACAGTGTAGAATTTGCATGTGATGCGTGCACATCTTCCCACATGCTTTAGATCATCTCCGGATTACTTACGATACCTAGAACAATGTAAATGACGGGTAAGTAGTTTTCATACTGTATTGTTTTTAAATTTGTATGATTTTTATTGCTGTAGTTTTTACTGTTTTTTCCCCCCTGAATAGTTTCTGTTCGTGGTTGGTTGAATCTGTGGGACCTCCAGATATGGAGGCCAAGCATGGGTATACGCTGGCGGGCGTGGTCCTTTTATCCTCGTGGCGGTGTTTTGCCTCCAGGATGTAGGGAACTCCGCTTGCATTCAGATTGGAAGAGCTCTGGAAGGCCAAGATGTCTAGGTTGTATTTTATTTTTGTTTTAAATAAAAATATACATTTGACCCTTGAATAACACAGGGGTGGGGGTGCTAACCCCTGTGCAGTTGAAAATCAGAATATGACTCGATTCCCCCAGAACTTACCTACTAACAGCCCACTATTGTCCAGAAGCTTCACCAAGAACCTAAATGGTTGATTAACACATACTTTGTATGTTGTATGTATGAACACTGCATTCTTACAGTAAACTAGAGAGCAGAAAATGTTATTAAGAAAATCATAAGGAAGGGAAAATACATTTACTATTCATTACGGGGGATTGGATCATCACAAAGGTCTTCATCCTCGTCTTCCCGTTAGTAGGCTGAGGCGGGGAGAGGTTGTTTGCTGTCTTGGGGGCAGAGGTGGAACAAAATCCATTTGTAAGTGACCTGTGTTGTTCAAACCTGTGTTGTTCAGGGTCAGCTGTATTTTTGTAAAGGCGATCATGTACCTGCTTAGAAGCTCAAACCGAGAGAGGCTGTGTATTAGTAAACATGAAATCTCTCCTCCACCCCTAACTGCCAACACCTCGTTCCCTTTGCCACAGGCAGCCACTGTTCCCCATGGGTGTCGGTCGTCACGGTTACGCATCAGGGTTGATCTGGAAGGCTACAGTAGTGTCGGGCTCATGTGCCACTGTTCTGGGAGGACAGAGAACCGTGCCTTCTTGTACCATGCGTACAAGAACTTAGAAGTTCTTTTAAAAACAAACATGCTTTATTACACCCGAAAATGTGTGTGTAAGTGAATGAACCCTTCTTTGTTCTGGAACGTTACTTAACTCACCCCAGCTGAGAATTTGACGGGGTGCATGCTGTTTGGGTCTGAGTATGAAGGCAAAAACAAAAACTCGCAGAGCTCAGCACCCGCCTGGTGCCTGCACAGCTCTGGCAAGAGGAGCGGGTGGCGCGGGGGTGAGCGGTGAAGTTTGAGCTGGGTGGAGGTCCCGCTGCCCTCGGTGCCTCCCCGATGTCTGTGCTAGAATGTGACATGTCACCGTTAGAAGCCTTTCCTTTCGAGTCTTCAGGCTGATGTCCTTGGCAGGAGCCACCCTGGAGAACTCGGAAGGAAAAGGATCTCTGTGTCCCTGGTCCAGCCTGCCTGGAGTGTTCCCAGTCGGTGCCTGGCGGGGTCCAGCTGCCAGTCAGGTCTCCGTTCACATGCATGTCCCTTGGTGTCTGGCTGTTCCTTCCTGGCCCCCAGCCTGCCCACGGGCTTGTCCCTCTGTCCCTGTGACTGTGCTGTCCCGGGGCTCCCTGTTAGGCACAGTCCTGGGCACCAGGGTGTGAAGTGGCACTAGGAGCAAAGGAGAGAGCACCCCCCCCCAGATCCCCGAAACGAGAGGAAGAAAGTGACGGGCGAGGGAGTGGAGGGCGTAACCATCACCTGGAGATGATCGGGTGGGCGGCATGCTGGTGTTCCTGTCGGAACTTTCTGGAAGGAGTCAGGGTCCTTCGGTCTGGCATGAGTGGGGAAGCTGTGGCGTGTTCCCGGCGGTGCCTTCCAGGCTGGGGTGGAAGGAGCCCTGCAGTCAGGCCCGAGTTTGCATCTCAGCGCTGGGGCGTGCCGCGGCCAGTCCCGCACCCACCCTGCCAGCCTCACGTGCCTGGCTTGTAAAACCGGGCGCGTGGGACTCATCCCCCAGCATCATTGTGAAGACCACGCAAGTCACCTTACGTGGCGGCCGAGGGCAGTGCCTGCCACACGGTCAGTTCTCGTTATCGATGACGGAACACCGAGATCTCCGAGTGTGTCTCTCTGTCCGCTGCCGCATGGCTGTTCCTGGGGATGCGCAGCAGGCCGCCTTGGTCCTGCTCTGGACCGACCGTCCCGGCCCTTCTGCACCGGGGCCTGCCGTTCCTCTCTCGCCCGCGGCCTTCACCTGCGAAGCGAGGCATAAAACTTCCAATTTCACAGACCACAGACGCCTGCTGAAAGCAAGCACTCGCTGCGCGGTGGGAGGCGGAGGCAGCGCGGGGAGGCCCCGGGGAAGCCAGGGTTGGGTACACGGAGAGGATTTTGGTGGGGGTGACCGCAAGGTCCCGCCCGTCGTGGGTCTGAAACAGGAGCTGCCCACTTTGGAAGCAAGCCTCATCCGCTCAGCGAGCACACGGAACCGAGCGGGGCTTTCTTTGCCAGCAAACTCGATTCATGCCGCAGCTGCCTGGCAGTCAGTGCGGCCTCGGCCTCCCGTGGGGGCCCTGCCGCCAGCGGATGGCGGGTGGAGGGTCAGCACGGCAGGAACGTCCCCGGCGGCCAGGCACAGCAGGCAGACGGGCTGCGATGGCTTCAGGCCACCCCCGGAGGAGACTGGTTGACAGACTGGGGCGGGCCGGCCTGGAGAACATTTGGGAAGCTCATGAGACTCGGGGGGTACTGGAAAGTGGGCACAGTGGTGTTTCGTGGCCCCCAGCCGGGCGATCTTGGATCAGGGCGAGAGGTTGCCGGGTTTCGAGCTCGGCTCCCAGACGCTTCGCTTCCCGTGTCTGTCCGGCGTGACGACAGAGCTGGGAGCTGCCCGCACGCCCTCTGCTTCCGCCCGTCCTTCGAATCTGTCTCCCTTTCCGCTCACTCAGCCAGAGCCAGCTCTTGTGTGTTGCAACTGAAGGCGCAAGAACACACGTGACGGGTGTGTAAGCCCCCAGACCGGGACCTCTACGAACGTGGCCGCGAGGGTCTCTACGAACGTGGCCTCGAGGGCCACGGCGGTCACCGCAGCTGAGTGCAGCGGAGCGCAGTGGTCACTCCCCGTGAGCCACGACAGTCCATCTCCACCACTCCTTAGTATGACGCCGGCTTTGCAGACCTCGAGTCACGGGGAACGCAGGTTGCTGCCTGTGGCCACCAGGTCCACCCCTCCCGCCCTTGCTCCCTGGAGGTTCTGCCGTTTCCTCTCCTCCTTCCTTTCTCGGTGCTGGGTTCTTTCTGCCACGTGCCGTGCGAGCGCGTGCAGCGGTGAGCCGCTCGCGACACCGGCCCTCGGGGGCTCAAGCTTCATGGGAAGACAGACATGAAGCAAAGCTCGCCCTGCCGGCGGCGGCGTGGCGGGTGTTGGGGGGCTGCAGAGAGAGCCGAGGTGCCCACACTGAGCCGGGGGCTCCTGTTGGTGGCTCCGAGACGAGGCGCAGCCTTCCAGTTTAGTGACGTCCTCTCGTTGTCATCGCTGCTCTGCGTTTAGCCGTTTTCGCTTCCCGAGCAGCACTCGGATACGCTTGTCAAAGCCGACGCGTGCAGTGAAGAGTCAGTAGAGGAGAACGAGGGCGCGGGAAGGAGCGGGGAGTGCCGGGAGACAGGACCGTGTGACAGAGCCGGGGACGTGGAGTTTAGAAGTGGTGCTGACTTGCAAGTGCCGAAACCACAGTTTACCATCTACTATACGTGTTTTAATAGATCATTCTGGTGAGTGCCTCGGAACGAGATCTTTCTAGAAATAATCATGAGAAAAAATTCCAGAATAGTAGTTTTCGCTTATTTTCATACCTTTGAAATCTGCTTGCTGATTGGTTCAAGGTAGCGGTGCCGGGTGCTTGTCTGGGAGCCACTGTGCACCAGGCAGGGTCCTCCCCCGGTTCTGTGACCACCTCACCAGGCGTCGGCTGATGGCTCCCCTGTCACACCCACAGCCGACGAGTTCAGGGAAACTAGTTTCTTTTGCTGTGTGCCGGAAAGTGTGTGGGTGGCTGGATCTGGAAAGCCCTCCAGCCACTGGGGAATATCCGGCTTCTTGAATTCTTCCCACCCTGGAGATCTGGCCGCAGCCTGTGCAGACCCACGAGCCCCGTTAAGCAGTCCTGCTGGATTCCCACTGCACCTGGCAGCCCCCACCCCAGCCTTCACCGTGGTCCTGTAACACCCTAATTGGTGGCAGCACCACCTCTTGGCCTTCTGACCCTTGGATCAGAAGTGAGACGCTCACATGGGAATTTCTAAATTTGTTTTTATTCCCTTGTGTTCCTGATGGAAACACCTGTCGCATCTAACACTGGAGATACTTTACATGGTGCGTTTGAGCATCCACAGATATCAAAGATTACTGACCCTCCCCTGCCACTTGTGGCTTTATTTTTATCCTGGTGTCTTGTTTTATCACCTTGAGCCTACACTTAATCAAGTGAATTGAAAGTAAGAGGTTCGAGTTGTCAAGCCAACACTGGTAAAATCAGGAATGTTTTCCCAAAAGTTGTTTTGTTTTTAAGCTAACACAGCTCGGTTGTGGTTAGCCGAGTAACAACATGGGCTGCTACCACTGTGAGTACTCGAGTAATTACTAATGATTAGTAATGGGCCCGGCTCATTTGGAGGAAGTTGGAGCCTTCTCTGACCTAGCTACGTGGCCGGGGACAGTCCCTGGCGTTGAGATGGCTGTGCCTGGGTCAGCACATGGGGCGAAGGCCAGCTCTCCTTGCAGCCGAGAGACCCCTGTGTGCGTGTTGAGGTGAGCACACAGGAAGGAGACGCGTTTCTCATCTGCGTCTCACTGCAACTGAGTCGCTAACCCCGAGGCTGTGCCTAACACGTAAGGCTGGTTGTTTGACTCCAAGCAGACAGAGTGGAACCTGCACGCCCACGAGAGGGCCGCCTCTCCTCGTCCCAGGAAACTGCCGCTCCCAGACATTCTGGAACTCCCACTGGGGAATCGCTCCAAAAGTCAGCTTCAGTGCCGTCTAAGAAGACCTCTCTCCCGTATTTCTGTGGAATAATTTTTGGTTCCGAATAATTTTCTCCTGCTCGATCACCTGTCTCGTTCATCAGGCTGGACTCCGAGGCTTCGGGCTGTTTGAACGCTCACACGTGCCCTGAAGAGCACGAGTTCTCACAGCGAAGGGCGTGCGGAGGCCGTGCTGCGGGAGTGGCCGTCACGTGTTCACAGGCCTCGCCCGCTCACTCGCTGCTCGGAACCTGTGACTTAGATGCTTTTTATAGAAGAATGTCCTCTGGTGACAGCCAACTTACAGGCTCGGCTCTGGCTCACTGAGTGTTTATGTGACGGGGACTTCCTGCCCTGACCTGAAACCGCAGGTGGCATGCAGCTTCGTTCCTGTTTGGGTCGATGCCTTTCTCATGGAAACCGGGATCGGCAGGGAGGGCCTTCTACAGGTATTTAGTGCTATCGCCCATTTGACCCGGACCTGCAGGAAGGAGTCAAAACAGGGAAGTGCATGGCTGCGGAAACGAAGGCGGCAGCCAGGTGACACTTTTGAGTCCAGTGCAGGTTTTCAGGAGCCAATGATGAAAACACTTGTGAGAGGAGAGCGAGGGTGTGTCTGAGAGCAGGGGGGGAGGGGGGAGGGTGTGTCTGAGAGCAGGGGGGCAGGGGGGAGGGTGTGTCTGAGAGCAGGGGGGAGGGTGTGTCTGAGAACAGAGAGGGAGGGGGAGGGTGTGTCTGAGAGCAGAGGGGGAGGGGGGCGGGTGTGTCTGAGAGCAGAGGGGGAGGGGGCGGGTGTGTCTGAGAGCAGAGAGGGGGAGACGCTGACAGCAAGGAGGAGGTGGGGTTGGGTGGTGGGACGTAGGAAATGTGTGCCGGATCACCTAACGTCAGTCCTTCACACCTAGCCACCGTCTAGGTACAAACAAAAATGCATATGTTTTAGGGAAAACCATCTTTTTAATAGACCAAATAGAATTTTGGAATCTTGACATCTTAAATCTATTAATACCTTACCATAATGCAGGACATTCATTCTGCAGATGTGAAAACTGAGAGGTTAAAAGCCCTACTTGAGATTTCACGAGGTTGAACTGTATGAAATTGCTGAGATTTGGCTGTTTTCGACCTGTGAAAATGGCAGTTGCGTGTGTTCACTTGGCGATCCAGCCACAGTTGCCGGTGCACTGATGTCCACGCCGTGGCACGCTGCAGACTGCTTTCCGGTATTGCCATCTCAGGATCACTGGCGAAAGGCACTTGGAGACCAGGTGGTGGGTCCTTCTCACGGTGTCTGTCGACCTGGGCGCTGGGCGCTGCAGTGACCGGCCCGCGGGCACTCGACGATGCCTGGTGGAGCTGAGGCTGGGGCCAGGGTCCTTTGCATTCACTGCCAGAACCAGACTTTCCACAGCGTGTCACAGTGGGGGACGTCGCTTCGTGAATGACGTCGCAGGGACACATAGGATGGCACATAAACTGCCAGGGTGTCTCCCTTCCACGATTTGGCAAAACCTAAGAAGAGCTGTGTCGCACGTATGGCTGTAGCTTACAGTGTGTGTGTGTGTGTGTGTGTGTGTGAGAGAGAGAGAGAGAGAGAGAGAACAAATTCATTTCTGAAATTTAAAGCAAAGCAGATTGTACCTGGCTGCAGAGTAAAAGTCGTCAGTATGATTTGCCCGTTAAACAACAAGCCACGGGCTGCCTTAGAGCCCCCATCGTGCCTCCGCGTGGCGCTGGGGGTCAGGCTGCAGCGCCAGAGCACGGGCGTGTGCATCGCTGGGGCCGCCTGCCTCCTCGAGGGCGGCCCTTTTAACCTCAAGCAACACAGCGGCAGCCCGGGCCTCGGCCCGGCTGCCAGGTGGGCAGTTTTCCAGACGTTTTGGGATGACTGTGGCTGTCAACCGGCTTACACCAAGACCGGCTTACACCAAGACCGGCTTACACCAAGACCGGCTTACACCAAGACCGGCTTACACCAAGACCGGCTTACACCAAGGCCGGCTTACACCAAGGCCGGCTTACACCAAGACCGGCTTACACCAAGGCCGGCTTACACCAAGACCGAAATGTCCCGCGTGGGTGGGGTTGACGGGGATACTGAATCCTTGGCCGCATAGTGAGCGGTCCGCCTGTGCACCCTTATATTCTTATGCCCTCGCTGAGTTGCATTGGGCACGCTGTGCCTTCCCTGGAAGTCCCAAGCTGTCGCCCCTTAGTGGCTAGCGAGACGTGCAGGTTCAGTTAAAGGCAGTGTGGGTGGCGAAGGGCCACAGGGTACTTGACGGGAACCGGATCGGTCTCGAGCTGCACGAGTTTTAACTCACAGCTAAAGTGCAGTCATGACCTTATTTACACCTCTCAAGTGAACTGCTTGCTTATTTGGGTACCGTGTGACAAGTCTGGGACTAAGGCTTTGGGCCAATTAAAGCACGGTTGTGAAGATGAGTTAGATTTTATGTATAGCTGGGTATAATATGGAAACCTCAATAATTACACAACTTAGGCCGGGCGCGGTGGCTCACGCCTCTAATCCTAGCACTCTGGGAGGCCAAGGCGGGAGAATCGCTCAAGGTCAGGAGTTTGAAACCAGCCTGAGCAGGAGCAAGACTCCGTCTCTTCTAAAAATAGAAATTAATTGGCCAACTAAAAATATATAGAAAAAATTAGCCGGGCATGGTGGCGCATGCCTGTAGTCCCAGCTACTCGGGAGGCTGAGGCAGAAGGATCGCTTGAGGTTTGAGGTTGCTGTGAGCTACAGGCTGACCGCCATGGCACTTTAGCCCAGGCAACACAGTGAGACTCTGTCTCAAGAAAAAAAAAATTCCAAGATCTTCCACCTGGGCTTCCACGTACTGTGCATCAGTTGTGTGTGTACGAGGCAGCAGTGGTGGGCAGGGAGCACAAGTGCTTTATATTCAATGACAAGGGCCCCAAACTAACAGGATTACTAGGTGATTAAGGCTGTAAGCTCCAGGTTAGGAGCAGTACAATAAAAAACAAACAAACAAACAAACAAAAAACAACAAGCCAGTGTGCTCTGAGAGCCCCACTCTAGGAGCAGGAAATGCTCATACCAGGGCATCTGGTTCTCAGAGCAGCGCCAGAGGAACCCCGGGCTCAGCCGCCAGGACAGCCACCGCTCGAGGCTGGGTGCTCTAGGGCAAGGTGGGAGTTGTGGAGGCTCACGTGAGAGGCCCTGTAAGGAGACATGGTGGCCATTCTCGATGACAGCGAGGCGCCACCATCACCTGCTCTCCACTGTGCTTGCTGGGACTTAATGGGATTAGGGTTAGTCTTGGCTTCCTGAAGTCCAGAACTCACCCCGGTCATCTCATTAATTCTGAAAAATGGGAACCCGCATTTTAAAGGTGTGAGGTTTTGGGACCTCACCAACAGCGTCATGGTGGGGTTTTGTTGTATCTGTAGCACTGCTGAGTGGGAGAGCACTGGGGCTTCTCTCCCCGGTGCCACAGGGAAGATGGGGCGCAGCAGGGAGGAGCTGGGTACAGGAGTGATCAGTGCTGAGTCCAGGGGACTGCAGGGCGGGGCGTGAGTGTGGGAGCCGCCCCCAGCTGCATGTTTCCCCCCCAGGAAGCTTTCCAGCTGACACTGGGGCCTCCCCTGTGCAGGGGGAGGGCACACACCTGACCACGGCTGGGTGGGTGTGGCCTGAACGTCAGGGGACACAGCTGCGACTGGCTGTTGTTAGTGCCGGTGTGAAGTGTTTCTGAGTGTGTGTCACAATGCAGCAGATGGAGAACCCCGCCACGCCTGTGGGGAGGACGCTGCGATTTGCTTGTCGTGGTGGCAGAGCCCTTGGCCAGGGGAGAGTCACTGTCACAGAACCAGTTTGCCAGCGCAACCATGGGAGTGTGACCCCAGGCAATACCAGGATGACGCAGGAAGCCTTAACTGCCTTTGGATTGGTCTCGTCTCCTGGGACATGGAGACAGACCAGGCAGGTCCAGGGGAAGCAGCAAATGGAATTGACGTTAGCAAGACGTGGACTCAGGCCACGCGGCCCAGCCGGCAATAACCTGGTCCTGTCTAGGCCAGACCAGAGGTTTCAAACTTTATTTTAAAGCCGCATAACCTGTTTCTCATAAGTGACAAGGAAACCTGATCTGTAAATATGTTCAATATGTTTATAGATGTACAAAACCCCAGTATGTAAGCATAGACTATAAATATACATAAAATCTCAGCGTGTGAGGTGGCTAAGAGCAGAGCCCTGTGGTTGAGAGGGACATGAAGTCCCACCTCTCCGCCAACAGGTGTCTGTGGAGGGAAGGAGAGGAGAGTGCAGGAGGTGGAGAGGACACCTGAGGGTTACCTGGGGTCCCTGCCGGAGCAGAGGCAGCAGATCGGCCAACGGTGACCTCGGCTCGCCCCACACATCGGAAAGTGCCTGGCGCTTTGGAAAAGTCTTTGTTGGATGTAGGGAATGAGCAAATGAGTGAAGGGTTCCCTGATCTACTTAAAAACCAGAACAAAACTTTTCATGGTCTAGGCCAGGGGCTAAGTCTGGCCCGCCGCCTGGTTGTGCGAATAAAGTTTTATTGGCAGACACACACTCATTCACACGGGGTCATGGCTGCTTTCACTCCTCGACAGAGTGGAGAGCCGCAGTGGAGACTGGTCACGCACGACAACACAATGTTTACGGTCTGGCCCTTCACAGAAAAGCTTGCTGTTCCCTGGACTGGAATGCGAGACAAAGGCAGGCTGACCCATGCGCAAGGCTGAACGGGAGGTCAGCCCTGGCACTCAGCTCTTCACAGCAGTCAGTTTGTCGCCACCCCATGTCATGCTGGGCGCTATGCCTCGCCCCGAGGTGTGACGTCAGCCTCAGTCTCCACGCGCCGCAGAGGAAGGCAGTGTGGCGGCCTGGATGGTGGCCCTCGCGCCCCCCTGGTGTGGGTGCGGGGTCCACCTCTCGCCGTCTCTTATCCACCCCCCTTTGCAGCCTCAGTCTCCCTCGCCGCCTCCTGCTCGGGAGTCGGAGTCGGAGGATTTTCCCTTACGGTGCCTCTCACGGCCCTTCCTTCATAGTCACAAGTACAGGTGAGCCCTAACCTGAGCCACACCATCCAGATGCTGGGGCCGCAGAGGCGGTCAGGACCCACCGCTCGGAGCTCACGGACAAAGCGGAGCAGTCGTGCTACGGGGAGCAGCACCTTCCCTGCCACCGCCCCCTGGCAGACTGGTGCGGGAGAGTGCAGGGGGAGGATGGCCGGATGGAGGGCGTGTGCAGGGGGAGGATGGGTTGGATGGAGGGTGTGTGCAAGGGGAGGATGGATTGGATGGAGGGCGTGTGCAGGGGGAGGATGGATTGGATGGAGGGTGTATGCAAGGGGAGGACGGGCTGGATGGAGGGCGTGTGCAGGGGGAGGATAGATTGGATGGAGGGCGTGTGCAAGGGGAGGACGGGCTGGATGGAGGGCGTGTGCAGGGGGAGGATGGGCCGGATGGAGGGCGTGTGCAGGGGGAGGATGGACCGGATGGAGGGCGTGTGCAGGGCGAGGACGGGCTGGATGGAGGGTATGTGTGCACAGCAATTCAAGGGTCCAGGTCAGGCCTGCGGTGGTGGCTCACGCCTGTAATCCTAGCACTCTGGGAGGCTGAGGCAGGAGGATCACTTGAACTCAGGAGTTCGAGACCAGCTCTGAGCAAGAGTGAGACCCTGTCTCTACTAAAAATAGAAAAATTAGCCAGACCTTGTGATGCACCCTGTAGTCCCAGCTACTCGGGAGGCTGAGGCAGGAGGATTGCTGGAGCCCAGGAGTTGGAGGTTGCCGTGAGGTAGGCTGACACCACAGCACTCTACCCAGGGTGACAGAGTGAGATTCTGTCTCAAAAAAAAAAAAAAAGATTCGGGTCAAAGTCAGGTCACAAGTTCAGCTGAACTGGTTGAAAGCAGTCACATGGTTATAATGATTCCTCCTGTGGGATTTTTCTGATGAAAAACATAACCATTATATGATAAAATTTATCATTTATATCTTTAAACATATTTGTTAAATGTTTATTATATATAATTTTTTGTTTATTGATTTTGAAAAGTACAAGAATAAAAACATCATTTGCACTCTGTGTACCATCGAAGCATTATTAAAGTTGATATCTGTTAAAGCATGTCTGTGGGGTTCAAATAGCCACTGTTTCATTTAATTAAATTCAAGAAAGAAGCATCTTTCTTATTGAATAGCCTGTGCGGCTTCTGTTAGCTTCACGGCACGTTCAGGAGAGGTTTAGACATGACAGCGATGCAGTCCTAGGCAATGCAAAGCTGTCTGAAATCAAGTTCAAGGTGACTTGATCATTCCTTAATGCAATAACAGGTACGTTCTGATCCATGGAGGCAGGTCTTACCCAGAGCAAATGAAGAGAGTTTGCTGCTGCCACCTGCCTCCATCACCTGCTGGGACTGTGACTTCCCTGCAGACCCTGGAGGATGGCACCGGGCGGAGCGTGTGCTGGGCAGGGGAGGAGCAGAGTGGGGCGGGGGGCACACAGGAGGAGCAGAGTGGAGGTCGCAGGGTCGAGGTGCCGGTGGTGACTGGTGCGACCCTTGCTGACGCCCCTGGTTTTGAAGCAGGTGTTCTTCCTGCAGCCCAATTGTATTTCTCCAGGAAAATCAGGAAAATGGCAGTATAGTTGATATTTAAGAATTTTGGTTTTGCACTTTATAAAATGATAACAACACTATCATGTAAAAAGATAGTGACTTGCAGATCTGACATACAGATTAAACGAGAGAATGCATGGAATGTGCCTGGATGAGTTCTTTATCTGCGGTTCCGCATGGTGTCACCCCACATACGTTTTAAATACGCTCCCTGCCAAAGATGAATGGATGCAAACTGAATTCTGATCATTTTAAAAACCATTGTTTTAGGAGGTATGCATCGTATTTAGATAAAACTGCCTTTTAAAATGTGACATATCTTATTTTTTATAATATGATTTTGATCTACATCGTAATGTATTTAGCAACTAGCCAATGTCTCCTAGATCCCTCTGGAAAGCAGACAGGTTCTGCGTCGTCAGTATTCAGTACCTGGCAGGGCCTGGTACGCAGAAGGCGTTCAGGTGTGTAATGAGCTGTGTGCCGTTCACATGGGACAGTATCCCATTTTGCTTCGATGTGTGTCCTAATCACACAAAAAACGAAATTCCCGACCTCCAAGCGTGTGTGTGGTGATGCTGGGTGTGACCATGGCTCCATCCTGAGCCATCTTGCCTGTCCCCCCATATCCCCACTGCTGTGGGGCTGGCAGCAGGTGTGCCCTTCAGATTGGACACTGGCTTTCAGCGTCCCCCACACACCCTCAGCAATGCCAGAGGAGGGAGGATCTCCCAGGGACCTGGGAAGAAGCCAGATTTTAATCCCAGCTTGCTCCCTGCTGGGAAAGCTGAAGGCTGGCTCCCGGGACGTGAAGGAGTCCACGCAACTCTGGCCTCTTCCCCTCACTCCTGCCTGGCCTTAGCAATAGGAGATGAACATTCTGTGTTCTCTTGCTTTGTCCAGGCAGTGGCGGAAGCCCCATGCGTATCTGCTGACACATGCACTCTGATGGCAATTAGAGAAGGACCCCAAACACCAACGTCCACGTCAGAAAGTGTGTCCCTGTCCCTGCAGATGCCTCGGCCCCTCTGCATGGCCGGCACACCTGCCTCGTCCACAGTTAAGGGGACGGTGTGTCCCGCCCTCCCTCTGTGCTCTTCGCTTGCCACCTTCCTCCTGGGAGGGCTGTGGCACTGCACACCCTAAATCCAAGGCCACGTGAAGTCTACAAATGGCCAAATGTCAGGTCCTGTTATAAAGCCGGAGTCACACTTCCCGACCTGTAGGAATTCTTTGTATTGCTGAAGCAGCACAAGCCATAATTGAGTGCTGTCACCATCTCTTAGGGGAGAAGGCTTTTCTCGACCGTGGCTCAGGTTCCTGGAAACGTGTGACTCCCTCAAGTCCAACCCTGCCAGACCCACCCCATCACATTTTAGCGATAAAATGGCATCCTTAAAGAGAAATCATCCTTTCGTGTCCTTTTGCATTTAAGAAAGTGTTTCGCATCTCCCGTGCTCTTTTGTGTGCTGCATATAACATGTTGGAATCACGCACTCGACGTCTATCCTTGAGCGTCTACTCTGCACCGAGCAGCATTCTAGACCTGGGGGGGCAGCCTGAGCCGGCAGGTGCCCTCACGGAGCCGCCTCTGAGCGAGCAGGACAAGCCGCTCGCTAGGCACACAGCAGCCACCTAGCCTCAACCGAGTGGAGGGCTGGGAGCAGACAACACTGCGGGAACGATTGCACCTGGGACGTGTGCTGGGGGTCAGGGAGGGGACGCGGCCGGGGCTTGGAGCGGAGCAGTGGGGCCCATCCGAGGTCGTGCGGTCCCGTGGGCAGCAGTGGCAGCAGCAGCAGATGATGTGGTAGCTGGGACGCGTTGAGTGCCGGTGTGATAGATGTGGAGCAGGTGCCAGGCCACAGTGCCGTGATGGGGATGGGAGGCCCTGAGCAGGGTGAGGCCAGGTGGTGGAGGTCAGGGCTGGCCACAGTCAGTGCTAGTTGCACCTTGTGCACCTGGGACAGCAGGGGGCCCTGGGAGCCTGCGTTGGAGGTGAGTGCGGGAGAGGTGAACTGGGGTGTCGTCGCCACGGGGTGTGCCTTGGCCTCAGTGGGCACAGGGAGAAGGAGTCACGGAGGGGCCCTGGCTGCCGGTGCTCTCGAGCCCGAGACTGAGGAAGCCAGCGCAGAAGTGGGCACGGGGGGCGGGGCACAGGGCACGGCTTGGGGTCTGGTGGTTCCTGGGGTTCAGCGTGGCGAGGACAGATGCTGTGTCCTTGGACCTGCCAGCGGTACCCGCCCTCTTAGACGCACGTGTTCCTCCTGTGGGCCGTGGAGGTGCCAGAGACATAAGAACATATCCAGGTCTCTGGGCCAGGTGCCATCCTCTGTCTGCACGGAGAGGAAGAGCACCGTGGGTTGGCATTCTTTGTTTTAAAGCTGGAATTCGGAAGCTAGCCCACACAGAAGAGAATGACAGCGGAGTGATGGAGAGGATGAGACAGAAAGCACAGACCCTGAGAGGTCAGGAAGAATGCAGCAGAGCTTTGCCCGTTAATAGGAGCACGGCCCTCCCGTGTCTCCCCTCGCCCCTGCAGCAGGTGGGAAGTGTTAATAGAGCAGTCCGTTGCCTGGGAAGAAAGCTAAATGGGCAGCTAAAGCTCCAAAAGGCTGAGGAGTGCGTAAAAATCACGGATTTGAAAGGCGTGTTTTAATCAAAGGAGACAATGGATGTGAAGGCCCCCGGAGGATGCGCTGGCGTCCTCCACCTGGGCGGGGCGGGGCAGTGCTCCCGTGCACTCCCCGGCCAGGCCACCCGGCCACCTGCGTGGGGCAGGGCTGCAGGAGCAGCAGCCGCTGGAGGGTGCGCGCCAGGCGGGGCCACGACTCAGCAGCCCGAGGGTGCCGTCCAGAGCCACCTCTGCCCTTGTGCCTCGTCCTGGCAGGAGCAGCAGATTGATGGGGATCTCCTTTAGAAGGCCCCCACCCCGACTTTAAGCACGCATCCCTGCATTTTGGCTTTTGAGTATGACGCGTCTGTCGGCCAGAGTCACGGTGTGTACACCTTCACCATCCCGCGGCGTCTGGCTGTGCTTTCTGGGCGGGAGTTTTTCTTGGACACAGTGAGCAAGGTCGGTCTTGACTCTTGGGATCTGCACGCCTGGACTCGAGTCAAGCGGCTGCCACCCTCCGACACGGGCTGACAGGTCCAGCAGCGACACCAGGGCGCCCGCGGGAGGGGGGCGCCCACCATGGAGGAGGGCGGGCTGTTGCTTAGCAACGGATTCCTGTCTGCATTTGCTCAAGGACCACAGCGATGCCCTAGCCTTGCAAGCGGAAGTCCTTTTGTAGTCGTGAGTATCCCTGCGTCATTAGTGACTGCTGCTTACTGACACTGCCAGTCAGAGAAGCCAGGGGCTTCCCGAACACCCCGGCAGGCTGAACGACGGAAGACCTATTTCAGCCGTAGCACGTGGCATTTCACAGTCCTCTCTTTGTCTGCACCATGGTGACTCTCAAAGGACTCGGACAGTGTTAATAAAAAATTTTTACACTGCTGAGGACTCCCAAAATGTATGTGCTTCAGATCCAGCGTCTGAATTACGTTCTGGTCTGCAGGCGTGACAGTGATCTGCTTTCAGAGGACGTCTGTTCCTAGTCTGCAACAGTGGCTGTGGCTGAAAAGTACGATAGCATGCTTCGTTTTCCCGCAAGAAGCCTGGGGGACTGAGTCACAGGCCGCGTTTCGAAGTCACGGAGGCTGCTGCTTTCCCCGGAGGCGCGACGCCACCCCGGCAGGACCAGGCGCCTGGTTCCCTCACCCACACCTCACAGGCGGTGGTCAGCGCAGCCCCTGCACGGCCAGGGGCTTTGCAGGAGTGGCTCCTGGGAAGGGCACGCAGAGGACTGAGCAGTGGCCGTGAGCATGCAGAGAGCGTGGGAGCGTGTGTGAAGGAGTGGGGGGCTAAAGCAGAGTTGGGGTGCGTAGAGGAACGTCCTGCCCGCCTCCCAGCCCCGGCCTGGGGGTGGGCTCTCTTCGTTTTCTTTTTTCCCTAGGAAAACACAGATGTCTATCGGGCATTCGTTCCTGCATTTGTTCAGCAAATACCCTCGAGCACGTCTTGACTGCAGGTCAGGCCTCTCGATGCTGGGAAAATAGGAGTTGGGGGGACCCCTGCTCTCAGGCAGCTTGCCCTCCACACGCAGCCCCTGCCCTCCGCAGACCCTGCACCTGGGGCGGGGCGTGGTTTGGGGTCAGGCCGGGCTTGATCCGCGCCTCACTGCTGGTGTGCTCTGCACGGGCCACTCCGACTGTGAGCTTTTGTTCCCTCGGCAGCGTGTGACAGCAGTGACGTGGCACCTTGGGGCTGCTGGGAGCGCGGACTGCGCAGCGCCTGGACGCCGGCGGGTGCGTTCTTCCCCGGGTTTCGAGCACAGGCACCGTCTTGGGTGCTCTGTGATACACACTGACTCTAGGACACTCCCTGTCCCCGCCAGCACACTGCCTGTTTCATATGCTTATGAAAATGCACCCAAAGCCACCAGGGCAAACATGGATGACGTCCCAGGACACAGGCTGCAAGCTGGCACCTGGCCTGCCCTGGTCGTGGACACCAGAGTGTCTCTCACCCTAGGTCTTCCTTTTTTTTTTTTTTTTCTTTGAGACAGAGTCTCACTTTATTGCCCAGGCTAGAGTGAGTGCCGTGGCGTCAGCCTAGCTCACAGCAACCTCAAACTCCCGGGCTCAAGCAATCCTGCTGCCTCAGCCTCCCAAGTAGCTGGGACTACAGGCATGCGCCACCGTGCCCGGCTAATTTTTTCTATATATGTTTTAGTTGGCCAATTAATTTCTTTCTATTTATAGTAGAGATGGGGTCTCGCTCTTGCTCAGGCTGGTCTCGAACTCCTGAGCTCAAACAATCCGCCCACCTCGGCCTCCCAGAGAGCTAGGATTACAGGCTTGAGCCACC
>VSMD01138829.1:0-52349 GCA_008750895.1 Mirza zaza | reverse complement strand
GTGTGTGTGTGTGTGTGTGTGTGTGTGTGAGTGAGTGAGAGAGAGCAAGAGAGAGAGAGAGAGAGATTTATTACAGTTAAGTTTTCTGTTTTCTTTATATTTCAAGTGGATGAATTAAAGATTGGTTTCCCTTTTTGGAGGTGGCAATAAAAGTTATTTACGTTGAATTCCTTCCTGTGGCCCTCAATGGAGTCTTCTGTGTGTCAGTTGGCCTTTAATAAGAATAAAGGTTCTTTTTCTTTGTTCCAATTAATTGATAGTTGATTAATAAAAGCTTATAATATACTTTCACCACATGAATTGTGTTACTCATTACCATCAATGATAGCTGCTTTTGTCATCATCATTGAAGCACTGCTACCAGCCTACAGAGAAATCCTAACTCTCGGAGACATGGACAGGGCCAAGGCCAACAGGGACAGGGCATAGGAGACACCAACAAACAGGAGGAGGAACTCTCTAGAAGAACAGAGTCATGGAAACAGGGTGGGTAAAGCCTTCTAAGGAGGGAAGGAAGACATTGTTAAATAGAATAGGGAGGCCAAAGAAGGCAAGAACTGGATAATTCCATTAGATAGGCAATAAAGCATATCTTGGGACTTTGTATCAATGCCAGTGTCAAGGGAAAGAGGGGAGAGCTTCTTCATCTTCCCATTCTCTCTGGGTTATCACCCTCATCCACTCTCATGTTCTCAGCTACTGCACTGAAGACTCAGAAATCTATTGGGCCAGCTCAGCCCTATCTCTCGATCTTTAAACTTGTACGTGCTTTGCGAACTTACTTCAGTATTCACACTCAATTCTAATTTCTCCCTAGAATCCTGTCACTTGTCTTGTATTCTCTGTCTCAGTTGGTGGCTATTCATTCAGTCTCTTTACCAGGACTGTCATCCGTTATTCTTTCTACTTACTCAGCTTCCACAGCAAATCAATGGCTTAATCTTGTCAATTTTTCTACCTAAATATTTCTACACTTGATCTTAGCCAAAAGGCTGAGAAGCGATGTCTTCCTAAATATTTCTTAAATCTAATTTCACCTTTCTACTCTATGACCAGAGCCTATGTCAGGCCTTTATCATCTCTTGGCAGACTAATGAAACAGTATCCTTATTGATAGATCCATTTTATTCTTCACACAGCCAATAGTGATGTGTTCCAAATATAAAGATGACCAGAACACAATATATGTTAAGGCAGTGGCCTGTCTCTTCTCTAACTTCAGGGAAAAGAGCCATGCAACTTAACATGGAATGCTGATATGAGGCTTCCATTTACAGTCTACCTCTGCAATCTCTTGCTGCTTCTGCTCTCAGGAAGTATTTCTGAAACACAAAACATTTTCTTCCTTTTAGGTTCATGCCATTTCCTCTATCTGGCATGCTACTTTAACGTTCATCTTAACTGTCACTTCTTCCTACAGCCTTCCTTATTCACTAACTGGCACAGTTGTTTAACTCTCCACTGTGCCTCCGTGTTACCATGTATACATTTCCACAACTGTACTTACCAAACCTATGACGATTATTCATTCAATACATATTTACTGAGTGCCCACTCTATTCCAGGGAGATAGGGAGAAGAAGAAAGACACTGCTGTGTGTCTACCTCCCCAACCAGAATATGGGACTACATCCATTAATCTTTAGGTCCCCAGGAACTAGAACAGTGTTTTGCCCAAAGCTAGATTCTCACTAAATATTTATTGTATAAATAATTATAATATGATTTTGTAATAGTGGACTATAGAAATATATACACAAGATTATGTGAAAACATAGTAGAGAAACAACTAATCCTACTTTTCTTAGCGGTTAGGGTAGTCTGCCTGGCTGAAGCACATTGCTCAGGACAAGAGTAGAACACAATGTAATTAAGTTTGTAAATGGGAAATTGAGCCTTGGAGAAAATGGAACTTGCTCAACAACATAGTTTGTTAAGGGTGGAGTCAAAATTCAAAACCAGGGCGATATGATTCCAAAGTTTATAATCTATCCACTGTTACCACCAGTGGAGAAAAGACTCCAGTTATATCATAAGCCATCTTCTCTCTGGGACAGGGTTAGTCAGCAAAGTTGTGCCTTTGTTACTTACAACTAATCAGGACCTAGGAAGGCAAAAATTTTATTTTATATATACATATATATATGATTGTGTGTGTGTGTATATATACAGCTTGTATACAGTGTATATAATCAGCTTGTACTAGTATGAAAGTCTAGATTAATACCATTCAGACCAATTGTTCACACATCACATTGATTTCTCTCTATATACAAAGTCAGTATTTTCTTAAATGTCAATTAATCAAAAATTTTACGACTGGTAATTACCTAAAAAGCAACAAAAGGAAAGCTGCAAGGCACATATGCGTGCACAAAAGTTCACACACATGCATCCCTTCTCTTTAGCTTAATAGAACGATCAGAAATTCACCTCAAATGCCTGGAAACAGTGAAGCAGGATCAAAACTAATAACATTTAAAGCTGTGCTTTTAAATTCAGCTTTCACTTTTTCCTATTTTTTCCCGGGTGTTAGCTTGCCACCATCACATAAAGTAATCAAGGATATGTAAGTTAAATAATATTTTCTTTTTAAATTTTCAAATGCAGATTATAGTTTAGGTATGACAATGTGCTATGCCTTCTACATTCAAACCAATAGCTGTTATTCCCATAAAACAGATATATTCCCTTCCTTCTAAGACAATGACAAATGTTAAAATAACCTTGCTGCTCCAAAGAGAAAAATGATTCAACAATGCCTTTGTACAAATTGCTGTTGAAAAGATCTGTATTTTAAAAACAACAGCAGTGATATTTATTGTTTTCTAGGATAAAATGCCTGGGCATTTATTGTAGTTATCATCTTTCTGCAGGAAATAAAAGGCTGTTCTCTGCAGCACATTCAGTACGGCTAAAATGCACTAGAAAAGATTATTGTTCTCTTTTCCTAAAGCTCCAGTCTTATTTGATGCTACCATCACTTGTCTACCCCTATACCTTCCACACCAACCCTAAACCACCACTACTACTAGAGCTTCTGAAGTCTTGTTTGACAACTAAATCTTCCCTTCTTTGCCCACACATGACTGGTACCAAGTCTTAATAATTTCTCCTTTTAAATGTGTCTCTTTCCTCATCCCTACTAACAATGTCTTAACTAAGACTGTCATTATTTTTTATTGATAGATTTTCTAATCTCCCACCTGCCTGCTTTTGGTCACAGATGCCAGTTTCTTCTTGTAAACAAAATCTGACTAAGTCCCTTCCCTGTTTATGAATATCTAAGGGGTGGATGTTAGCATGAGGGAGTAATGTAGAATAGTTTGAAAGTCTCACAAATCCACATATTCAAATTCTCTAGGTTAAGGGCAAAGTCTAAGGATGTTTAGTTTGGAATAAAATGTACTTTCCAAGCCCTCTCTCTGCTGTAGCATTTATTAACTTGCATTTTAATCTTTTTCCTGGTATTTATAACCACTAATTGGTTGCATACTTGAGGAAGAGGATTCTTTGTTATTCATCTTTGAGTTCTGGCACTGTGCTTGTCACTTGGTAGATGTTAAAGAGGTGTTCATAGAACCCACGCAGTCTAGGAAGAAGGGAAATGGAATGGAAAGAAGAAAGGAAAAATGAGTAAAAAAGGAGAGAAAGAGGGAGGGAGAGAGGAAGGAAGAAAAGAAGAAAGAAAGCAAAGGAGGGAGGAAGGAACTGAATGCCATAATTAGAAACTTACAATTTCACCATGTGTATATAAAACCATTTTTACTCTGTTATTTTTAAGAGCTGGCTCTTTCCTAACTAAAGATAATTATTAACACTTGTATTAAGCTAAGAATTTTAAAACATTTTATCATAATATGCACAATATACAATATAATTATTTCTCTGAAACAGCTTTCAAATGAACTTGGAAACAATATAGGCTGAACATTTTTAAAGGGATTCAAAAGAAGAACTTCTAAGAAACCAGCCATTCAGGGATGCCAACTCATTAGACAATCAGTCACTTTCCCTGGTGAAATCCACATGTGCCAACATATGGCATCAATAACCCTCTCATTGAATATTTATGATTTTATATAAAACTTTTCAGGAAAAGGGCTTATCTTTGGAAAATTCACAAACAATTAATGCTTTATTATTGAGGGGAAAAACTAGATAGTTTATTATTTTTTTCTAAGGAACTATGTTTCGAGATGTAGTCATTCACATTTATGCCATTTTTATAGTGTTCTTAATTTTCCAAGCCTGAATATAAAGATAATAATAAAATGCTAATTCAAGTTATAATAGTTTGCTTTTATATAGCACTAATTTAGGTCCTTGCTGTCAGTAGTTAGTCAGTGAATCCGAGTTTTCTTTCCTAATCCTCCTGGGACCTGGGTCCATTATGATGGCTCTCTGTCCCATTCATTCTCCCCTCCCAGGCAGCCACCAACTGTTGTCAGTTGTCACTGTTATCTTTCCAAAGAACAGATCTGATAGTTCAGAGGAGATAGCATGCTATTGCAGAAATGGCTTTGTACCCAGATGATTCTGAATGCTGCCTCTGGCATTTGCTAGCTGTATGACCTTGTAAAAGTTACCTCCTGAGTTTTTCATCTACAAAATAGGGATAATAATAACTTCCTTGCAACAATGTTACAAGTAAAGATGATAAATTTTAAAGTATAGTTTAGTGCCTTGCACCTGTATAATAGGCACTCAAGAAATGGTGGCCATCTTTCTATTATGTTGTTGTCCTGCATGAAAGAGCAACTATTTATTGAGAAGATCCAATGTGCCAGGCATTGTGTTATAAACTTTCCATGCTGCAGGAACTAGATAAGCTTATGGTCTAGTAATCACAAAACACAGACATCCACACTTCAACAGGGATTAGAATGTTTACAAAAGCAAACCGGTGAAACATGTAAACAGGTGTTAATCTATGATCTGGAAGGTGGGAAGATCTTAGCTTGAAGAAGAGGTTAGAGGGGAGGTAGCATAGGGTAGGGTGGAAAAGCGTTCCAGCTGGAGACCTGAAATTTGCAAAGTCCAGGCAGAAACACAGCTGCTGAGTGTGGCTGGAGAGGTGATAATGCAGGAAAGCAGAGGGGGAGGTATGAGGAAGGGACAGAAGGAGAGGAATGGTAAGATGAGAAACTGGAGAGATGAAGGGCCTAGAAAGCCACATTAACAAATTTAGATGCTATCCTGCAGAGAGCAGAAAGCCATTGAAAAATTATAAACAAATCACATTTGCTTTTTAAAAAGTGACATCTCATGACTTCCTATCACAAGGATCATTGACCTGGTCCACAGATCCATGCCTTGGCTTTAGATGATTTGCAATTTCCCTGAAATTAAATGCAAATGTGTGTATTTGTGTATGTGCATGAGTATACATGTGCACGTGTGAGTTCTCACAAACATTTTTCAGGAGATAACATCTGTAATATTGACTGAAAAATTGTTAAAAATGACCATTCAAACACTTCCTACAGGATAAAGCTCAGACCCTTACAACCTTTCACATTCTGGCTAAAACTCTCATTTTCTATCCCCCTCCACACAGTTTCAAATATAGTCACTTGCAATTTTTTGCCATTCCCCATATGCTTCTGAGCCTTTTCTCCATGTAGAACTTCCTGGACTTCCTTGATGTTTCCCATATACCTGTACCTCCTCATCCTGCCTTCTGCTCAGAAAACTACCCCTTTCTCAAAACCTAATTGAACTGTTTCTACCTTCTCCAGGCATCCCGTCATATTCCTTTCCTATTATTCTCTAGTACAAGCACAAATCACAGTCATAGACTTCTGATTATCCAGCTAGAATGAGAAAGATAAATAGACCAGTGGGCTAGAAGTAGAAAATCCAGAAACTGACCCATACTTATGTGGAAATCAGATATACAACAAACTTGTCTTATAAATCAGTGGTGAAATAATGGACTTTTAAAAAATGGTACTGGAACAACTGATTATCTCTAAGAGGAAAAAAATGGAGCCTTCACATCATTCAAAAAAATAAATTCCAGATGGGTTAAATCAATCTGAATCTCAGTTGTCTCATCTGTGAAGTGGGACAGATAAAACTTGTATTACAATGTTGTTCTAAGAATTCATTGAGACAGTGTGTGCAAAGTGCTTGGCTTATTAGGAATTTAAGAAATACTGATATCCCTACCTAAAAAACAAAAAGAAATAAAAATAAAACAATATCTCCACAAGTTAAAATTGAAATATAAATTTGACTACTATAAAACTCTTTATTGAAAGATACCATAAAGAAATGAAAAGACTAGCCATATATTGGGAGAACTGTTAATTCAATATATGTGATAAACACTTTCAAATCAATAAAACAAGAAAAGATAGTCAACTTATTAGTAATTAGGCAGAATATGTTAGCATTTTACACAGCAGAGATTGGAAAAAATAGTCTGAAAATGGTATGGAAATGTAAGGATTATTATCCTTGTTTGTGGTAATTTAAATTGTTAGAGCAATTTTAGAAAATAATTTCTATTACTTGGTAAATTTGAATATATACCTACTCAGAGGAACTTTGGTGTATATGCACTAGCAGGTGTATATAAGAATATTCTTAGCAGCATTGTTCATGTTAGAAAAACTTTGGAAACAACTCAAAAGTTATGAACAATAGAATGTATAAGAAAGTTGTATTATAGAACATAGAAGCATAAAGTAGTAAAAGTGAATGAATACATTGTATACATTAACAGGGGATATGTTAATAACATAATATTGAATTAAAAATGAAATATTGCAGATGGAAGCATACAGTATTGTTCTATCCATATAAAGACAAACAGACAAATCCAAACAATATATAATTTTAGCATTACTAAACCTGTGATAAAAAAGTATAGAGAAAAGTGAGAGAATGAGTAAAATAAATTCAAGAAATGGGTTGCCTCTCAGTGAAGGTGGGTAGAAGTCAGAGAGATATGATTAAGAGGAGCGTAGGAGAGATTTCTTCAACTGGATTGAGAAATATGGGTCTTTTTGTTTTATTTTATTATATTTTATTTTTTGTCATTTTGTTTCATTTTATCATTATTTTATCATAATTTTAAAAGAACATGCATATTATATACACACTTGTGTGTGTATATATATATATTTCACAGCAAGAATTTAAACAGACAACAATAATAAGATAAGTACAATGACCCACTCCTCTCCTTGAGGAGCTCACAGTTTAATGCTTGCTTCAGACTATATGCCCTTGCTACTTCATACATTATTGTAATGAGATATTTTATTTATTATTATCTTCCTTCTATATTATTTGAATTTATTCTTTTGCCTTTTTTCTGTCTCCTTAAGCTGCATACTTAACTCATTCATTTTCAGCCCTTTGTCTTTTCTAATGTAAGCATTTAAGGCTACAAATTTACCACCAATTATTCTAGCTTATCCTGGCATTTTCATTATGTAATCTTTTATTGTAATACTTGTGTTTTGTAACTTCCATTACAATTTCATTTCTGGAACATGAGTTACTAAATTTTAGTTTGCAAATAACTATCAACATATAAAAGCTTTTAAAATTATCTTTTTAAAAAAATGTATAACTTAATTGCATTATTGACTAAGAATGTGGTCTTTTATTATTAATTCTTTGAAGTTTGTTGAGAGTTCCTTTAAGTCTAGTACATGGTCAATTGCAAATTTTTCATATGTACTTTTAAAACCATTACAATAGTTGAGTTCAGTGTTCTATACGTGTCCACTAGAATAAGCTCATTAAATGTGGTCATCAGTTCTTCTATAGCTTTTCGTTTTGTCCGCTTTTTTAGTTAATTATTGAAAAATATCTGTTAAACTATCCTGCTATGATAGCAGTGTAATATCTCCTTGAAAATCTGTCAAATGTTTCTTTAAATATATTAATGCTAGAATACTAAATGTATACAAGTTTAGAGTTTTTCAATATTTGTAGTGAACTGACTTATGAATATATGATCATTATCTTTAATAATTCATTTTGCCCTAAATCAATACTATGGCATAACATTTCTTTTAATTTTGACAGTTTCATGATTTTCTATCAAGTTTTGGGTGTCCCTCTCGTAAACACGATGTAGCTTGATTATTTTTAATATTAATTTATTCTGACAGTCTATTTTTTAATTATAAAGATTAAACCATATTTATTGATGGTAATTATTGATATATTTGTATTAATTTATTCAAATTTATTCTTCATTTTTATGTCTTGCTACTTCTGAGTCTTTTGTTTTCATTATATTTATTAAAGATCCCTTTATCCCTCTTTATCTCATTCTGTTTATTTAGCCTTTGCTCACTAAGAAATCCTATACTTTATTTTCATTCTTTTAGTTGTTATTCCAGAAATTTTAACATATCTCTTTATTTAGCATGCATATTTAACTTTAATCTGAAGTTAATCAGTATCTTTACCTTTTTCTCAAACAATGGGAAAAGCTGATAATGTTTTTCTTTTTCTTTTTTTTCTTTATTTTAAAAATCTTTGAAAATTTTTTTTTTTTTTTTTTTTTTGAGACAGTCTTGCTTTGTTGCCCAGACTAGAGTGAGTGCCGTGGCATCAGCCTAGCTCATGGCAACCTCAAACTCCTGGGCTCAAGCTATCCTCCTGCCTCAGCCTCCCGAGTAGCTGGGACTACAGGCATGTGCCACCATGCCCGGCTAATTTTTTCTATATATATTAGTTGGCCAATTAATTTCTTTCTATTTATAGCAGAGACAGGGTCTGCTGCTGCTCAGGCTGGTTTTGGAACTCCTGACCTCAAGCAATCCGCCCGCCTCGGCCTCCCAGAATGCTAGGATTATAGGAGTGAGCCACCACGCCCGGCCAAAAATCTTTAAAAATTCTTTTACCTATGATTGAGCATTTGTAGAGAATGTTTTTAATCTGATTATCTTTCTCTTAATATGCATGCTTTGGTTGTTTAGAATTTTATTTTTTTTTTATTATTTCAATCTCTTTGTTAAATTTCTCTAATAGGCTTCTGAATTCCTTTTCTGTATTGTCTTGAAGTTCATTGAGTTTTCAGAACAGGTATTTTGACTTTATTATCTGAAAGATCACATATCTCCATCACTCCAAGATTGGTCACTGGGACCTTAATTAGTTCATTTGATGAGGCTCTGTTTTCCTGGATGTTCTTGTTGCTTGTGGATATTCAGCAATGCCTAGGAATTGAAGAGTGAGATATTTATTTTAATCTTCACAGTCTGGGCTTGTTTGGACCCATCCTTCTTGAGAAGGCTTTCCAGATATTCCAAAGGAATTGAGGGTTGTGATCTATGTCTTTGGTCACTGCAGCCATATCAGCACTAGGGGTGCCCCAAGCCCAGTAATACTGTGAATCTTGCAGACTCCTGGTTTTACCACCTTGGTGGACTTGGATGAGCTATGGGAGAATTTCCTGGATTACCAGGCAAGGTCTCTCACTTTCTTCCCTCATTCTCTGGGGTGGGCTGCTGGAGCTGAGGCAGGAGTGATGTGGCCACTCCCTTATGGCCACCACAGCTGGAACTGTGGCAGGTCACACCTGAAGCCAGCAATATCACCGAAAACCTGTAGTGACTGCTTTCTGGCTACCTTTGATGTTTATTCAAAGCCCAAGGGCTCTTTAGTCGTACTTGGTGAATCTGGCTAGGCCTGGGTTCCTTCAGGGCAGCATGATTCCTTCTGGGTCAGGATAGGTCTAGATATGTCATCCAGGAACTAAGGCCTGGACTCAGAGGCTTCAGGAGTCTGCTTGGTACTTTATTTTACTGTGCCTGAGCTGGTACTCAAGTTGTAAAACAGAGTCCTCTGGGCTCTTCCCTTTCCTCTCCCCAAGTGAATGAAGACTCTCCCTCAGCAGCAATGCCTGAAGTTGGGGGAGGGGTGACTCAGGGATTGGCTTGGCCACTGCCACTGGTGTCTCACTGGGTCACATGTACCCCAAGTCCACTGACTCTGAACCTACACAGCCATAGGAATTGCCCATGGACTGTAGTCTTTGTGGCCTGACTACCTTATGAATTTATTCCACCCTCAGGCCACATTTTGTCAGCTGGTGGTAAGGCCAGCTGGAAATCCTGTTTGGGGGCAGAGGATTTCCCTCTGGCTGAGCTTGTCTAAATGCTCCCTCCAGGAGCACCTATGCAATTCTGCCCTGTGCTGTGCAAAGTCCCACAATCACTTCACTCTCCCATCCCCAAGGTACATAAGTTTTCTCTGCACTCAGCATACTTGCATGACACTGCAGACAGGGAAGGGTGGTTTATGCAGAGGCAAGGGTGGCTTAGACAGTGCAAGACTGTCTTTTCTGCCCTCTTCAGTGCCTCTTTCCTTGACATAATGTTAAAACCAGGTACTGTGCTTGCTCACCTGATTTTTGATTCTTCTGAAATTGTTTCCTTACATGGATAGTTGTTGAATTTGGTGTGGGTGTGGAGGGATGATCCCTAGAGCTTTTCTATTCATCCATCTTGCTCCCACCTTCTTTCTGAAATAGTATCTTTTAGAATATACATTTTTTAGCCCAAATATATTTTTATTTTCAACTTTTGGGCCTTTTTCTTTTGTATCAACTCTCATGGAAAACTCCTATGTGTGGTTTAGTTCTACATGTTTACTCACTAATTTATATTGCATACTCTTCCCAAACCAATTTTTTCAGAGTTAAATTGCTTCCTTGAGCTCAAGAAAAAGAGCACTTTAGTACATAAATATTTTAAGACTCAAAATAATTTTATTGTTTTTGAAATGTGAAATACATTTGCAAATGAAAGTCAGGGTAACCATGACCACTACCAGTTTTACTCCAATTAACTATTAATTGTATTTGCTCTATTTTACCATGTTGAAGAATTACAACTATTTTATAATTATTCTATGCCTCATTTTCATTCAAAGCTTAAATCTTGAAAGAGCCATTACCATGCCATCTTAATTTCTTTGCCAATTTATAGACAGTATGACTCATATCTTTAGATTCTACTGAGACTATTTATCTATCTGAAGCTTCCAATCCAGTGAACTACCACTCTCAGTTGAAACCTAGCACTGTTCTCATTTTTCATTTAATTATTTCATGTAATTATTATGCATACTTCTAAAAATATTTACTCAGCATATACTATGTATAAGACACTGTGCTGATCATTTTTGTATATAGAAAAAAGAAACAGGTAGATACTAAGGTAAATCAGATGTGATGCCATCCTTCAAAAACCTCACCACATAGAAAAGTAAGAAATAAATTATTATATAGGTGTGCCTCTCTGTCTGGTATATAAATATTAATAACAGCTAGCAGTTATCAAGTTTAATAAATGCCAAACACAGTTCTACATTTTCACGAGTACCTTATTTCATTAAATTAAAGGCCGTTGATCATAAGACACATTATTATTGTAGTACCATTAAGAAAGAAAAAGACACTCCTTAAAAATTATTACTTACTCTTGATTGAAAGACGCATTCCAAATATCAAAGTTGTTAATATATGAAAAAATGTGGAACTTAGAATTGATAAATATATTAACTCATATAATTCTCTCAATAACTCTTCAAGTTAGGTAATTTGTTCTCATTTTCAGGCAAGGAAATTGATGGGCTCAGAAATGTTAGATAACTTGCCCAAGATTGCACAGCTAATAAATAAATGAATGAGATTGATCACACATCAACCTAACTCCATATGCAATGTTCTTAATCTCTATACTAATCTCAATGTTCTTAATTCAAGATCTCTATACCAGAAATCTTGAATTCTCACTCTTATAGGCTGTTCAGGAGTTTCCATACCTTTTATTCCTAATGTAGCCTCATTTAAAGTTGAAGAAGAATACTAGGACTTCTATTAATTTAGTTGAGATGTTGATATAATGTTAAAAAACAACAGACAATTGTTTTCAAGCCTGAACATTGCTTAAAATGGTAATAGTAATCAGACTAAAGAGTAGTCAGTAAATCTTACCAAAATCAGTCATGAGGCAATTGATTTTTTAATCTATGAACCTATAAGTAACCACATTGCATGCAGATGTAGATGTAATAGTGCTATCAGAATGATAGAGACTGAAAATAAGTGTACATTAACTTTTACCATGAGTATAGACATCTGTTTTCCTATTCCTTTAATAGGAAAATTAGTAGTTAGTGGAAACTATCCATCAAAGTATCCATCAAAGTTTTATGTTTTAGGTTTTATAAAAAGAAGTAGCAACATTTATGTATAAAATGTTGAAAATTAATTCTGCACTGCATGAAGTATTCCAAATAATCTTTGTAAATGATTGACCCAAAAATGACTGACCCAAAGTAAGAAACTGCATATTTTATCTTAAGTAACAGCCACCATAAACTGCATATTTTATCTTAAGTAACAGCCACCTTTTTCTATTTTTTGAAAAGCTAATGAGTTAAGAAATAACAACCATGTGCTACATTGTTTTTGCTTGCCTATAAATAATGAATTACATGTGAGAACAAGTGATAGTTAAGTGTACTGTGAGCCAATTGCATAGTCATGAATACCAGAAACTTAATCTGTTGAAATTCAGCAAAACAGAATTAGAAATGTCAAACAGAAAAGATCTCATTAAGATAATTCTTCCAGAAATGAATCAAAAATTTTGTCCCAGCTGTTCATATCATACAGGAGTTAAGATGAGTTGGAAAGAGCTAAAAAAAAAAATAGAATTTATTGGTTCTCAAATATGGTACTGGAAACACACATCAGAATTTCCAGATCACCTGTGTGCTTGTTAAAAATGCAGATTTTTGACCCTTTTCCCAGACCTATTTGGGTAGAGTTCAAGAATTCACATTTTGAACAAGCATCTCCATCCACCAGTGATTGTAAGCATATTGAATTTCAGAACCATCACTTTAACACTTGGCTCTTCCCCACCTAGTACTTTGGACTGATGACAGAAATGAACCAATCACTTGTGATGTTTTTTCACCAAATATCAGAGATTAAATGTTTGATTTATCAAATATTTATGAAATAGTGTTGGGGGAGGGACACAAAAGAAATATGAGCTCATATATACCACTGTATTGCAATTCTTGTATTACTAACAACTGTTTAACATGATGAAATTAATATGTTTTGAAATCTAATGCAGTTGTAGAAAAAGACCACTGGGGTAATCCTGGTAGTTGTGGGAACAGAAAGGACAAGCACAGAAATTATTTCAAAGAAAAAGAAGTCAGTAGGATTCAGTGGCAAATTGAATGTTAGTAGTAAACAGAAGGGGACTGAGTCTGGGTAGCAGAAAATAGAGAGGTATGAAAGGAGATAGAATGGAAAACCATTCTGAAAACAATTAAGAATATGGGTATGGAGACAAGTGAGGTTTTTATAGGTGGCTTTTTTACTACCACATTTATAAAAATAGTGACTTGCATTTTGTTACTGAGTTTATGTATGAATGGATTTAACTGGATTGAGATCTAATTAATGATTATTTTCTATTACAGCAATTATTCAACTGTCAAGCTCTACGAAAACTAAGTATTCCTGACAATGACCTTTCAAATCTGCCAACCACTATTGCTAGTTTAGTTAATCTTAAAGAACTCGACATCAGTAAAAATGGTAAGAATCTCATCTCATCTCATCTCTAAAGATCTAGAAACTTTTTACTGAAAATGTGCTTTAATGTTTTCTCTTGGCAAATGATATAAAATAACTTTTTCTTTGATTTTGTTACAACTATAAGTTAATTTTGTTGAAAAGATAAATTCTAAATTATAAGTCAAAGAGAGAAAACTTCTTCTCCCTTACTAATGTCCCTGACTCACTTAGGCCTTGTTTCCCTCTGCTTATATGATCCAAATTTTAATAAAATATTTTACTGTCCTTACACTGTTTATTTCCCTTATTCTCAGAGTAAAATGTTTCTCAACATGTCTCAAATATCACCAGGACAATGAGGCCTCCTTGTTCACCCTACTTGAAATTATAGTCTCGATTTCCCTTACTGGGCTCCATTTTTCCCCTAGCACTAACAATCCGCACAACATTGTATAATTTACTTAGTGTCTATGATTATTGTATATTTTCTCCTGACCTAGAACGTAGACTTCATATATGACTGGAGGAATTTATCTCTATTTTGGTCACTGATGTATCCTAAATATCTAGAGCAGTGTCTGGGAAATAATAGAGACTCAGTAGTATTTGTCATATTTCTGGCCAAACTTGTATATCTGGTGTTTTGGTTGATGCTTCTGCTGATATTGATATTCAGGTTGATGAGATTTGCCTTTGAGTATTTGTGGAAGTGATACTTAGCACTTCAGTATGTCCAGGTGCAATAAGGATATAAAACATGACCCCTTCCATTATTAAGCTGTTAATAGTTAGTTAAACTTTGTGTGTGTGTGTGTGTGTGTGTGTGTGTGTGTGTGCGCCACACATGTACAAGTAGTGCTTTGGTAATAATATATTTGGTGCCGAGGAGACAGGCATGGACAAAACAGATCCCTGCCCTCATGAAATTTACATTCTATTGGGTGATTTAGACATTAAATAGAAATTGTAAATGATTAAATAATCAATTTTTCTGTGAAGATACATTCAATATGAAGGGTATATAATTGTAATCCAGTCTTTTCGGTTACTGAAAGTTTCCCTCAGAAGTGATAACCAACCTCAGACAGAACCAATAGAGGTTAGGTAATATTGGCTTGACATACTAGGTAAATAAAGGTCTGCTTTGTGAAAGACCACCAGAAAAATCTCTTGGTCACATGTAAATGTGACTTTCCTAAGAAATCTGGTGCCTTTTAGAGCTCCATGACAATATCTCAGTAGCTTTGTCTTTCTTCATTTGGCCAGAAACTCCCCTCCACAGAGACTTGCATTGCTCATTCCCTTACCACCTTCAGGCCTTTGCTCAACTGTACTCTCAACAAAGCTTTCCCAGACCATCCTACTTAAAAGTAAGACACTGCTACAAGCACATTCTATTCCTCTTCCTTGGTTTTTTTTTTTTCCATATTAAAAAAAAAAGATACACCACATATTTAGCTTATTCATTTATTTATTTTATGGACTCCTTTTACTAGAATTAAAATTCAACAATGCCCCAATTTTGTTGTCATTGTTGTTTTGTTTGCTGCTATATCTTCATTGTCTAAACCAGTGCACAGAGCCCATGAATGAATGAATGAATGGTTGTTCTGAAACATAGAACATTTTTTGAAATTGACCAGTGTGAATTGCTTATAATTTCTTCAATTTAAGTCTTTTGAGAGTCATTGAGAAGTTTATAGTATCATTGGGGAGATAAGACTGGCACTCATAAATAATCAGTGAATATCATAAAGTACTATGCAATGAAGTGCTTAATTATAAGGCACACATTACAATTATAATTTCTTAGAGAATGGAAGATTAATTAAGACTGCTGTTATTAGGGAAGAGTTCAAGCAAAAGATGTAGCCTGAAGATTTCCATGAAACACAGTAGCATCTGAATAAAGGAAAGCATTTCATTTGAAGGAGACAATCAGAATGAAAACAGAGGACACAGTCATCTTTGTATACCAGCTTGACTTGCCACTTACAGGTTTTTCAGGAAAATAATCTTAAAAGTACCAAGTGAACAGTTAGAGAGAGAATAGCAACTAGATTTAGACCCATGGAAAGATGACCTTGGATATATTAATGCTATTATTCTTTTGAGAATAGATGTACAGGTCACACATTTGTATGGATTGGTTTTTCTATACTTAAATAAAAATGACTACTACTTATATGTTTATATACATTCACACATCAAATTCTAAGTTTAAATTACAATCTCTGAGAAATATTATATGGACAAATACCATATCCCTTGGCTTTCAAACAGGTTTAGCTGGATAGTCCAAGTAAATAAAAATCTATCTTATTTTTAAAGAGGATTAGAAAGCAATTTATCTGTTGCCACTGGTGATCAAATGAACCATCAGCTCCTCTCCTCTCCATGGAGGTTGGAAGGGGTGGGGCTGAAAGTCCCAACTGTCTAATCATGCCTTAGTCTTTGTGGTGACCAGTCCCCATTCTGAAGCTACAGATGGGCCCCCATCCACTAGTCATCTCATTAGCATACAAACAACACTCTTTAGAATCCAGAGATTCCCAGGGTTTTTTAGCTGATGTGTGCTAAACCAGGGGCAGAGACCAAATATATATTTATTATATAAAAATGTCACAAGTTCCCTTCATGAAACTTCTGTTGTTATATTTAATGGACAATTTAAAGATTTTTAAGAGTAGCTTAATTCCATTAATTAAATGGAATTTTCACATTGCCGTTCGACCTGGACACCTATGGAAACTGCCTTTCCTCTGTAAGTGTTCAGTTGCATTTTGGGAAATTAGTGCTATTACCAATTGCAGAAATTGGAGAACAAGGTTGCACAGCAAGTTTTGCTTGACGTTTATGGAAAAGAAATGCCCCCTGGGTTGCTGTATTGTGAGGAAAGAAGGACAAGGGCCAGCATATGTGTTAAGCATGGGAACATATCCTGCCCACACCTGACTTGCCCCCCACCTAATGTAGCAGAATGGGTCTCCTCTGCACAGTTACACATTGGGCTCAGTTTCAGCTTTAGTGTTTTCTATTCCATTAATCTGTTCTCTCTTCCCCAGTCAGACCCTATATGATATATGCAACTACCATAAGCCAAATAGGGTTATCAAAAATAAAGTTCATTTCCAGAATTATATCCAGAATAGGCAAAATACCATCAGGGCAAAAGCACTTTCCATCCTTTGTCCTTGATTTTCTGTTTTCCCTTCAGTTTTGACCTTACCATCTCATCAACTCTTTGATGCATTTAAGATGTTTTAAAATATATTTTTTCTACATTTTGTAGTTTTTCTCAATGAGAAGGTTGGTTTTAATAACCTAGTCTCACCACCATTGGAAACAGGAGGTTCTCTTCCCATTTCCTTCCTGTTCAGTGGGAAAAAGTTCACTTCACATTAAGGTACAACTCAAATAACATCTTCCTGAAGTTTTCCTTTATAGTTAGCCCAAAAGTTTCCTTTCTTTCATGTTCCGTTTATAGGTTCTAACTCTGTTTTTCCACTGTTCGTATCTGTCTTTAATATACTTGCTTATGTCTATGACTGCCTCTTAGCTAGAAGTGAAGTCCTCGACAGTATGAACCCTGTATTAGTTATTCTTCAGTCCTTGTAGCACCAAATTCATGTATTTTATATAACAGACTCTCAATACATGCATTGGCTGAATTGTACTGGATTCTGCTAATGTAGAATATAAGGATGAAAAAGAAAAAAACCCAATTTATCACCAAATGTAAATATGAAATTCCTGAGAAATATGACATTTCATGAGCATATAATTCCTAGTGGCCCTCTTGAATCAAAAAAATTTTGTTGCTTGGAAGTGAATCATGAGTTACACTTCTGCAACTCAGAAGTTAGTCTGTAAGCATCCTTAGAAGTCTTTGCAATGGTTATTTTGCGCTTTGAGCTATGCTTATGATTCTGTATATTCTGGGAATATTTGTGCAAAAAGACATACAGGAGATGGTGAGCCACTCTGCAACCCTAGTGCAGTACTAAAGGCTGGATGAGTATGATGATATATCAGCCATTGCTAGAAGTTACACAAACGGTAAAAGATTTCATAGCATCGACCTTTTCAGAAAACCATACCTAAAAGAGCTGTCACTGATTCTGTGACAAAGACCTAGACATATTACACTGTATTACTTAGGGAGCATAATACATCCTTTGGAAATCTGTCAAGTGAAGAAAGAGCAGATAGCAGAAAATAAGTGCAGCATCAGCACCACAATTGACGAGGTTGGAACAGCCCTAGTCGAAAAGAAGCAAGACTTGAGAGAATACAAGCAGTATTGGTATTTAAGGACAGGACTCAGAGTATTTTGAGATAATGACTCTTTCAAGCACTCGTCAATGTAGGTAAAAATTTGCCTGAAATATGCTTGAATTAGATGAGTGACCCCTTAATGAAACCAGTTCACTCCAAGGCTGAGGTTGAATCTGCTCTTGGTTGTTCATGTGGCCTGCAATCTTTGCCTTTCATGTCCCATTCTTCTACCTATCATCTTGATCCACCAGTTTTTCTTCATAATTTGAAAATACTATTTTATATTAAAGCCTTTAGATAAGTGAGCTATTGTGTGCAGATGGTATCTGCCCAATTTAAGTAAATAGATTTTATCTACCTCTCTAACGAGAACTCCAACTGGCTATCTCCCTTCCATGTCATCCAGATAATGCCAAATCATCATTCCCAAGTGAATCAGGCTGTGATAGGTTGCTGTGACAGAAGAAACTATACTATCTTCTCTACCTACTCCTTCCTCCCCACTACTGTCCAGAGTCCTCTTCACCTTTAAAAAGACATTTCAGATGTGAATTTATTCTGGGACACTCTCTTGACAGCCTATACAAAAGAGAATTAACTGCTTCTTCCTCTGTGATACCTTTTTACCTTATATATGTTTTTGTTTTAAATTTATCTCTGAAAAAAGTGTCCTTTTAAAAAATATAATATATTTAGATTACGTTACATTAGGGAACATACATAAGATAGGGTCCCCATCTATTATACTGGGAACCCACTAAAAATTTTAACTGAGGGATGGAAAAGATAGAAATGACACTGCCTTAAGTAATGAGTAATGACTAAAATCAGCTATAACCTGCTATATAATAATATATTTGGTATTTTTGTTCCTTGGGACAATGACTACCTCATGTCAACCTTTGACCTCTCCTCTGAGCTTCAGACTAATATAACCAACTGCTTGCTGAGTATAGCTATAATATATCCTCTAAACACCCAAAACATAATGTATTTAAAACCAAACTTATCATGCACCCAACCTCGTTTTCCTCATAATCCAGTTCTCTGTTAATATTACTATGATCTATACATTGATTCAAGGCAAAAATTCATCCTCTCTTTCAACTCCCATATCAATTCAGTCTCTAACTCCAGTCAAATTTACCTCCTAAATATATGACAACTCTGTTTCCTCCTAAATACTTCCATTGTCACAGTCTTAAAATGAGTCACCTGTCTCTTTCCTAGACAATTCAAACAGCCTCCTAACTGGTCTCTTTGTCTCCATCTCTGCCACCACCATCACCAAAACTACCCTTCACAAAACAGCTTTAGCACTCTTTCTAAATTGCTCATATGACTGCATTACTTCAACTTAAGATACTTCAGTTGATCTAGGATAGAGTATAGGGTCATTAACACAGAATTAAAAGTCCCCACTAATTGACCTCTGTCTATACTTCCATTCTATCTGCCAGTCCCACCAAGGATGAGTTGCACTTTTTGATTTTATGGTCTAAATACTGAAGAACTTCCTCATATATATAATAGTGTTTTACCATCTCCACAACTTTATTTGTATTATTTCCTCTGACTAAATCACTTTTCATACCTTATTTCACCTGGTTCAATCATATTCATTATTCAAAACTCAGCTCAGATGTCATTGTTTCTGTGCAGCTTCTAAACTCCTAAATCAAGTCAAGGGTCTCTCCTCTGTACTAATACACCCTGTGTATTCTCTATTCTAACACTTAATATTGTATTGAAAACTCTTGACAGTTATATTAGAATATTTGTATGGTTTTAATTTTTTAATTATTAAACATTTTAAGCATGAAAAAAATGAGGCACCAATGTGCCCATTATGGAGATTAAAGTGTTAACAATTATTATAGATATCACATTCTAGGGGCTTTTTTTAGTAAATAAAATGTTACAGAAACTTGTTAATGCTCATTCCCATTCCTTTCCACTTTCTCCCTCTCAAGAGTTAATGTGTTTAAAATTTCAGTGAAATGCTAACTAATTGTATAATATATATTATTCTGCGAGACTATTTTCCTTGATAACTGGTAGGTTATTTCCTCCCTTTATTTTTTATTTACATATATATTCATGAGGTACAAGTGCAATTTTGTTACATTGCTATATTGCATTGTGGTGATTTCAGGGCCTTCGGTGCATACATCATGGAAGCAAGACAATGTGTATGTTATCTTTTTGATGTGATGTTGGATTCAATTTGCTAGTATCGTTTTAAGGGTTTTTGCATCTATATTCATCAAGGATATCAGTCTATAGTTTTCATTTTTGTTGTATCGTTGTATGGTTTTGGTATCATGTTGATACTGGCCTAGTACAATAGTTGGGGAGAATTCCCTCCTCTTTGATTTTTTTGGAACAGTTTCAGGATTGGTGTTAGTTCTCTGCATGTTTGGTAGAGTGCTGTTGTGAATTCATCTGGTCCTGGGATTTTTTTTTTTTGTTGGGAGATTTTTTTTTCATTACTGATTCAATTTTTATACTCATTATAAGTCTATTCAGGAGTTCTATTTCTTCCTGATTCAATTTCAGGAGATTGTATGTCTCCAGGAATTTATCCCTTTCCACTAGGTTTTCTAGTTTGTGAGCATATAGTTGTTCATAATAGTCTCTGATGATCTTTTGTATTTCTGTGGTATCAGTTGTAATGTCTCATTTTTCATTTCCAATTCTGTTTATTTGAATCTTCTCTCTTCTTGGTTAGTCTAGATAGTGTTTTATCAATTTTGTCTGTCTTTTTGAAGAACAAACTTTTCATTGATTCTTTGCAGTGCTTTTTGTTCTCGATTTCACTTAGTTTTGTTCTGATCTTTATTTCCTTTCTTCTGCTAACTTTGGGTATTGTTTGTTCTTATTTTTCTAGTTCCTTGAGGTATGGTGTTAGATCATTAACCTGTGATCTTTCCACTTTTTTGATGTAGGCATTTAATGCAATGTAATTCCCTATTAGCACTGCTTTCTCTGTATCCTGCAGGTTTTGCTATGTTGTGTTTCATTTTTATTCATTTCAAAATATTTTTAATTTATATTTTAGTTTCTTTATTGACCCAGTGATTGTACAGGAACATGCTATTTAATTTCCATGTATTTCCATAGTCTGAAGTTTTTCTTCCTGTTGATTTCTAGCATTATTCCACTGTGGTCTGAGAAGATACTTGATATGATTTCATTTTTTTAAATATTTGTTAAGAATTGTTTTGTGGCCTAACATGTAGTCTATATTCGAGTATGTTCCATGCACTAGTGAAAAAAATGTATATTCTGTAGTTGTTGGGAAGAATGTTCTGTAAATATCTGTTAAGTCAGTTTGGTCCAAAGATCAATTTAAATCCAATGTTTCTTTGTTGATTTTCTATCTTGATCATCTGTATATATATTAAAGTCCTGCACCATTATTGTGTTACTTTCTATCTCTTTCTTTAGGTCCAGTGATAATTGTTTTATGAATCTGGGTGCACCAAATTTGGGTGTATATATATTTAGGATTGTTATATCCTCTTGCTGAACTGATGCCTTTATCATTTTATAAGGACCATCTTTGTCTTTGTCTTTTTTTACTGTTTTTAGTTTCAAGTCTGTAGGAGCACAGCTACTCCCACTCACTTTTGGTTTCTGTTGGAAACCAAGCATGGAAAATCTTTTTCCACCCCTTTACTTTTAGTCTGTGTTTCTTTACTAGCAATGTGAGTTTCTTATAAGCAGCATATGGTTGGATCACTTTTTTTTTTTTTTTTTCACTCCATTCTGCCAATCCATATCTTTTGAATAGAGCATTTAACCCATTTATGTTCATGGTTAATATTGATATGTGAAGCTTAATTCCTATTATACTGTTAATTGCTTTCTACTTTGTTATATAATTTTTTTGGTTTTTTTTCTTTTTGTCTTTGTGGTTTGAGGAAATTCTGTAATGTTATCATTTGATTCCTTTATCTTCCTCCCTTGGGTGATTGTTTTATAAGACCTGCAAGTTATATTTTCATGTGTTTTTGTGATGGTGAAAATCAAACTTTCATTTTCATGTTTAAGATCCCTCTGAGCATTTCCTATAGGAGTTTAGTGGTGAAATATTCCCTCAGCATTTGCTTGTGTGGGCAAGAATATTTCTCCTTCATTTATGAAGCTTATTCTTACAGGAAATAAAATTCTTGGCTGACAGTTTTTTTCTTTCAGCACTTTGAAAATGCCATCCTATTCTCTTCTGGCCGATAAGGCTCTGACAAGAAGTCTGTTTTAGTCTTAATGGGATTTCCTTTATAGGTGACCAGACACTTTTCTCTTGCTAGTTTTAAAATTCTTTCTTTCACTTTTGCTTTAGACATTCTAAATATAATATGTCATGATGAAGTCCTTTGTGCAATGTATTTTCCTGGGGATCATTGGGCCTCCTGTATCTGGATGTCTAATTCTCTTGCTAGACGTGGGAAGTTTTCATTGATTATTTCCTTAAATAGGTTTTCTAAACTTTTTGATCTCTCTTCCTCCTCAGAATTTATAAATTTGGTTGCTTTATGTAGTCTTAGATGTCTCAAAGACTTTGTTTTTTCTTCTTTATTCTTTTTACCTTATTTTTGTCTGACTGAATTATTTCAAAAGGCCTTTCTTCAAGTTCTGAGATTTGCTCTTCTACCTGGCCTAGTCTATTAGCAAAGCTTTTGAATGTGTATTGTAGTATATTGTCTGGCCTTTAATAAGATCTTCAGTTGCAGAATTTCTTCTTGGTTTTTGTTTAAGACATCTATCTCCTTGGGATATTTGTCACTCATATACTGAATTGATAGTCTGATTTCTTTGTATTGGTTTTCAGATTTCTCTTGCATCTCATTGAGTTTCTTTAAAATCAATATTTTGAATTTTGTCTGGAATTTCAAGGAGTTCTTTTTGATTGGGACTTTTTGCTGGACAATTGTTTTGGTCCTTTGGTGGTATCATATATTTCCTTGCTTTTTCATGTTTCCTGTGTCCTTGCATTGATATCTACACATCTGGTATCACAGTCATTGCTTCCAGTTTTTTGAAGTTGCTTTCATAGGGGAGAATTTTTTCTTGAAGATGTATATATGTTGTTGGCTTAGTAGGACACCTTAGCTTTGGTTTTGGATGCCTTGGTAATGTGACCTTCATATGATTTCTTCATCGGTACACAGGGTCAGTAGTATCTATGATTTCCTCAGTGGTCTAGGGCATGGTTATTACTTGAGGCTGTGTGAAGTTTTGCTGAGTGAGGACTTGGATGCCAACTGAGCCAGTCTTCAGGCCCTGGTGGTGGCAGCAGTATGTAGAGTGTGCCTGTTTAGGCACCAGAGCAGCTTATGCTGGCAGAGGTGTTAGTGTGTGTTCCCGGGGGGGAGGAGGGCAATTCTTGGGCCTCTAGGTGCTTTGCTCAGAAGCTATTAGTGGGAGGACTGAGCCAGGTATGTTGGCAGGTTCTCAGGCCCCTGGGCAGCTGATGTGATGTGAGTGTTGGCAGTAGTGGTAGTGGATCAACCCACTGGGACAATATGGTCTGTAGTCCCATGCCACCTATAACAGAGTGGTGAGTATGTTTAAGGGAGCTTTGTCTTCTCTGTCTTTCCCTGGCCTGGTGGCACCTACAGCTGCATCACCTAAAACTTGGCCCAAAGATGGGCCACAGCCTAGCATTAACCTCTAAAAATGGTGCCTTGGGCCTGCAACCAGAGAGGGCAGAACTCCTTTCAGGCAAATAGTATGGGCAAAAACTCTGGGGAGTTCAGTCCACTCACATCTCAGTCTCACAGAAGTTTGTAACAATGCAATGGGTATCATCCTAGGTATGTCTACAAGAACCTGATTTCCCTCTCCCTCCTTGGCCAGGTGGAGGCTACAGCCATGTTAGCCTGAACTTGGCCCACAGGCCGAGCCCACTATTGAAATCTCAAAGTGGTACTTTGAGTTTGAGGCACCAGAGAGGGTGGGGCCCCTTCAGGCAGGTGGCATGGGCAAGAAATAGTGAGGAGTGTGATCCACTTATATTTCAGTCTCAATAGCATCACACAGCAGGGGGATGGGGACCTTCCCAGGGTTGTGTGTGAGCTCCCGGTCCCCCCTCTTCATCCTCAGAGCAGTGCAGTGGCAGCAGCCTTGTACAGACAAGATCCTCGGCATGTAGATCCTCGGTATGTGGGCTGTCAGAATGGCACCCAGCTGGAAGTGCTGTAGGCTCAGATGCCTGTGGGATTCTGTGTAGGTTCCCTTTCTGAAGCAATATCTCTTTGCAATCTCTAGGCAGCTCCCTGTGTTAGGCCCACAGCCAGTGTGGGTCAAGGGGTTCTCCCATAGGCAAGACTGTAAAAGCCCATTTTGGAGTGTGAAGCCCTGGGTATTTCTTATTGTTTCCCTGCATCCAGGAGCTTCTCAGCTCTTACCCAGTTCCTGGAACTGGGTGTTTCCCCTCACTTCTCTGGTGAATCTTCGTGTCCTCTCCAGGATGATCTGTTGAAATATGAGTACCTCCTTACTATTCTTGTTCCTCTTTGTGGAAGAGTCATGTACTACCTGTGTCTAGTCAGCCATCTTGATCCTATCTCTATTCTGTGAGTTTTTCATTCCACATTGTATCTCTGAAATTCGTCCTTGGAAATCAATGTGGATCTAGTTGCATCAGCAAAGTGCTAGAGTCCTCACTGCTCCATATACTTGCCCACATATGGTGTTATTAGATATATTAAATGTCAGCCAATCAAATGGATATATAAGGGTAGCTTAATACTTTAACTTAGAATACTAATCACTAGTAAAGTTGGCAATACAAAATATTTATTGGCCAGTTTATGGTATCTTTCTCTATAGTTTTCTCTTTGGGTCCATTTCAATTTTGGATGTTTGTATTTGATTTGAAAGATTTATATACTGTGAATACTAGTTCATTGTTGCTTGTATGGGCTACAAATATTGTCTCCCTATTTGTGGCTTGTCTTCACTTAGAGATGCCATTGTCATAAAGAAGTTGCCAATTTTAGTGTACTAAAATTTATTACTCTTCCCTTTATTGTCTGTGTTTTTATAACTTAATTAAGAAATTCTTCCCTACTCTAATATCACAAAGACATTTTTCTGTATTTTCTTCTAAAACTAGTAGTTGTTCTTTTCTCATTTAGGTCTTTAATTTCTTAATCCAACTTATTTTTGTGCTATATATGACCAAAATTTATCTTTTTTCCATATGAATAGATGATTAATTGTTCCAGCAACATTTAGTGAGTTTCCTTACTGATTTGTAATTCTACCTCTTTCATTTCAGAAAGTCTTTTCCCCAAAATTTTTATACTGCCCCATCACCTTATTTGCCTATTCCTGTGCCATTACCACATTGTTCTAATCACTAGAGCTTAATTTTAAGTTTCAATATCTGAAAACACAAGACTATTTTTTTCTTATTTTCATTTTCAAATGTGTTTTGCTATTCTTGGTACTTAATTCTTCCATATGAATTTTAAGTTCCATTTGTTGAGATGTATAATCTATTGAAATTGTTTTAATTGACTTGAATTGAAAGATTTAGAAAGAGCTGATATTTTTGTGATGGTAAAAATTGTAATTCGTGAGCATGGTATTTCCCTTTAGGTCTTATTTTGTGTCCTTCAATAAAATTTTGTGACATCCATCAAGAAGGTATTGCATATATTTTGTGAAGAGTGATATTTTAGGTACTTCAGGTTGCTAGTTTTATAAATTATATCCCTTTTAAAAATATTTTTTTCTAATTTCGGTCGATTCTATACAAAAACATTACTAATTTTGGTACCTTGATCTTATGTTCAGTGACAGTGGTGAATATAAGTTCTAATACATTCTTTTGAATCTTTATGTATAAAACATTTCATCTGCATATGACAATATTATGTCTTTCTTTCTAATCCTTAAGTCTTTGTTCTTCTTGAGTAACTTTTTGTAAATTATACTCCAGCTAGGAAATAATCCATTTCATCATCCAGATTTTCAATTTTATTTCTATTTATTGTCTATAATCTTCTCTTATACGTTTTAGAAATCTCTTCCACATCTGTGACTGTTTCTTCCTTTGCATTCCTAATATTGTTTTGTGCTATCTTTTATTCTTTTGAACAGTCTTGCCAGACGTTTTCTACTTTATTAATCTTTCAAATATACTTTTGTCTTTGGTCTTTTTTGTTGTCTAGTTTTTTGTTTTGTTTATTTTCTAATTCATAAATTTCTATTTTCTATTGCAGTTATTTTTAATATGAGCATTCTTCTTTCTTAGGATTTACTCAGTTGTTTTTTAGTATTCTAATATATTAAGGTTTTTTTTTTTAGTCATCAATGTGTTATTTTTATTGAAATATATTGCAGACTACATGATCTGGATGATACTGAGTTCTTATTAGTTATTGCTTTTCACATTGTGGATCTGGATGATACTGAGTTCTTATTAGTTATTGCTTTTCACATTGTGGCCAAGAATGTGATCAATTTTTAAAATGTTCCTTGTTACTTATAATTACATCTATTATTTGATTATTGGGTATAGGCCAGGGATCTATTAATATTATACTTTATTCTGCATTATATTGTAAGCTTCTCTAGGACAAACATTAATACTGTATGTTCATGATTTTTGCATACTTGTAACATTGAAAGCACCTAATACTTGGAACATTTCACTTACTTAGAAGAGGCAAAACACCTAATGAACTGGAAAGAGATGAATTGGAAAATGAAGTTTCAAATTCTTGTGTTCAATAAATATCCTATTCTTTTGTCTTAAAAATAAGTACATTAACCGTGATCTTTCTAAAGAAATTTCAGTCAATTTTACTAAAACCTGGTTATTTATCTAGCTACATATTTAGAAATAAATAAATAAATAAATATCCATGCTGCATGTAAATCACCCTTCCTCTCTTAATTCTTTCTGTTTCCTAATTATATGCAGCAATCTGTGATTTAAAACATCAGCTGTCCACACCAAAGAATATTTTATCTATTATTCTTAATATTTTAATTAAGTAATAAAATAAAAATTCTATGTGCATCAAAGATGAATGCATTTTGTGATATTGTGATCTCTGAATAAATAGTCTATGCCTGTTTATAGAGCTGATAACCTGGTCATAATGGAGTAAATTGCTTTATATGGTAAAGCAAGATAATGAATGATAAGGTTTAATTAAGCAGTGATTCCATTTCAAGTCTGATTGTCAATTTGTCATAGCTTCATAGAGACTATGACAGTATAATTTAAGGACTTTAATGAAAATGAATTAATTTGAAAGCTCTTCCTAATTCTGGAGCAATTAAGTGATTTTTCTCTGATCCACTAAAACTTATTTCTATCCAAGAATGGATTTGAACAGCGTCTTGTAGGCAAAATCATTATTGTTAGTTATAATGAAAGGCAATCAGAATTGAAGGCATTATTTTGTGTTTTACCAACTTGCCAATTATTCCACCCCTTCTCTCAAATGCATGCAAAACACTGAAGAAAAATAATATCCTCTACTTGTAGGATATGAGAGGGAATACATTAGGGAAAGCAGATATGAGTAACAAGTTAAATGATAAAAATCTTTAAACATTTGAGCCTACTAAGAGAAGAATAGAGACTCTGGTAGTATATATAGTATAAATTCTTAGGAGAGTCTATTTTGGGATGCCTTGTGTGGGTTGGGAAGAAAATGTTACCATGCATTTGTTCTCTATAAGCAATAAATGTGCTCTTTGGTGTTTGGCAAATCATTAGACCATTTATTTAGAGTAGAACTTATTATTTTGCCCTATTAAATGCCTCACTTGCAACACCGATAATAATATGTTATTTATCTGAAATGTGATCACTAACACTTCCGTCACTTTAAGACTACTTTCCCTTTCTACAGACTCTACTTCTGCCCAGAATTATGATTTTAAAATAAACTGAGGATTGACTGCCTCTGTTTCCTAATGGACATCATGGCAACAAAACTCAGATCTCTTTCTCCTGCCACCCTTTCAGCCGGATACCAGGACTTTTAACTCTTTCTAACCTTTTCATCAGGAAATAAAATCAACAAATAATGCCTATGTGTGTTACCAGCACTTACTCCATGGGAGATAGAGTTGACAGTCAGGTTAAGTACTAAACACAGGAGGAAAGGAACTGCCACTACTCCCTCACCATTCTGAAGTCTGTGTGGGTCTCTTATCACCTAGACCTGTGGTCACCAACCCCCCGGCTGGGGCCAGTACCTGTCCATGGCCTGTTAGGAAAACAGGGCTGCTCGCTAATCACCACCTTAGCTCTGCCTCCTCTTCCCACCTACCTGTCCGTTCTCCTTTCTTCAGTGGAAAAATTGTCTTCCATGAAACCAGTCTCTTAGCCCAAAAAGTTGGGGACCGCTGACCTAGACTGATCAATTTTCCTAGAGTTGCAGCAGAGCTTTTTCTGAGCTAAGTGTATATAACCCGTCTTCTATGTCTCAGCAAATCCTAAAAAAAAAAAATTGTAAGACAATGAAGTTGAACTGGTAATGAAGCATTATGAGCCCTCTCTTTACCATGCCGTGCTCCCTTTCAACTTCAGCATAAACTTCAAACCAAGACTGAACCTTACATTGTTTCTAAATCCACACTAGCCCCTATCATGTGCAGGCATAGTGAGTGCTCAATAAAGTGGTTGATTGATAATAAAGGAAAAATTCATTAGTCCAATATGAATCAAAATTATTAAACAGTCCATTTCGCATAATAATGATTCAATGTTGTTGAAGCAACGAAAAAGGGAGAGAGAGGAAATGAGGTGTCACTTAAATTAACTCATTTAGACTAAGTCAGATTCATTTCTCTGTAAACTCATTGTTGGTCAGGGTCATAACCACTTCTCAAAATGTTCTCAAATTATGTCCCTAAGGTTGAATCAGTTATATGTCTCTAATTATTGATTACTTTACCAGCATTTGGCTTTTCGCGTTATAATGTCAGTAAAATAGGCAGAGTCTTGCAGAAGACCTTTTAACTCTTCTTGCTGAGATTCCTACTGAGTTCCTGGGTCCCTGTACTTCAAGTAGTTAGAGGTCAAGTAAACCATTCTAGTCTGTTTGCTCTTCTTGTTTTGTTTTTTTTTTCTCTCTCGTTCTCTTCTTAAGATCTGACTTGTACAGGTTCTCCTAAATTTACTAATAGCTGTATGCTTTTTTCTTTCTAGTATATAATAGATTGCTCTCTCGAATCTCTAATCAGTACTTCCTGTCCAACAAGTTATTGCCTCATTTACCAAATATCCTTGGGATATGTGGGTGTATACACAAACTAATTTTCAAAATAAAATTAAAGTTCATCCTTTTAGATATCAAAATTTTAATTTTCTTTTAATCATTCTAGGTGGACATTATTCCAAAAATGTTTCATATTGCATTATCTTCTTAAAATGAGTGTAATAAATGCAATTTAACTTATCCATGTTGACTTGAGTTCATCATGGTTTAGGGATTGAACTATTTTTTTTTTTTTGGTGTGTGTAGCTCTTTGCCTCTTCACAAAATAAGAATAGTAACCATGAAGAGTTCTGGTGTCAACTTGGTAGTTTTTCCCATCATCCTCTCCATAATGAGACCATAGTTATAGTTTCTTCATGCTGACACCCTGAAAATTTTGAGTAGGCCTCTCTTCTTATTTGCTCTTTCTAATAGCTATTGATTGAATACCAAGAGTACAAATATTCTGAACTAAGCTTCCAGTGCTTCTTGTCAGTATAACAGATTCATTCAGAAATGAAGGACTTTATTATCTGATGATTACACTCAAAGTTCCAAAAAGTTGATACTGTCTGAAATTTGACCAAAGGTAATTCTAGAACAATTGCAGTTTGCAATGCCCCTTTAATGATGCTACCTGGTCAGTTTTAAGTATGCATTAAACTCAGAGTTCCAGAAAGCTGGGGTTGTTTGCATTTGACCTGTAGAGTTAAGTATGCAACAAATGCGATATATAATGCTCTGTTATAAATGCTACACTGCTAATCTTATATAGCTAAAACTTATATCTCAAAGTAGTTTAAATCCTAGATTTGATGGAGGCAGTTTAACATAAGTGAAATATGGTAGTGTTTGGAATAAGGTTGGCCTGGTTAAAAATCCTGGCTAGCCTCTGAGCTTCAGTTTCCTCATTATTTAAACAGGAATAATAAATTACTTTATTATTAAGAGGATGAAATAAAGTACTTATAACATTTTCTTAATAACCTTGATTTTTTCCCTGTTCTTTAAGTCTAATCCAATTTGTTAAATATACAAATAACCTGTTTGCCTTCTCAATATTGAAAAATACAATTATAAAATTAATATCATAATTAAAACATCAGATGAAAATATTAAAATCTTATAAATATGTTTTCCTTTTTTTTATACAAGATATAACATTAGGGTTTTTTTGTCTTTTATCAGCATATGACACATATCATAGAGTAAACCATTTGGGTAGATGATATTTATGAAATTCAGAAAACATAAGCTTTCAATATGTTAGCACTATCCATAACTATTACATGTGTATTGATTGATACAAAAATTTATAAGTAAGAAATTTTTCAGCATTTGAGAGAACACTAAATTCTTGAAAATTTGATATTTGTATGGAAAGAGATAGTTACCTTTTTAATCTTCAAACAGGTAGGTAGAATCTGTAACTTCTGGAATAAAATCCAGTGTTTCTTTTTATGTTTGTAAAGTGTTTTAGGTGGTTGTTTCAAGCTATCAATGCTAAAATGTAATTAGATGCAATTTAACAAGCATTTGCTGAGTTTCCATTGTTTTCTTAGCTTTAACCTAGGTACTGGCAGGAATATCAAGAAATTAACGTACTCTGAGAGGCTCTGTCTCAGAGGCTGCTATACAAAATACTACAAATGGGTGGCTTATAAACAACAAACATTTATTGTTCACAGTTCTGAAGCTGGGAAGCCCAGGATCAAGGCAGTGGCAGAGTCTGATTTGGATGAGGGCTTATTCCTCATAGACAGAACCTCAGGTAATATAAGGCCCTTAGTGTCCTCATAAAAAAGGCTCCAAAGAGCTGCCATGCCCCTTGTGACTTCACATGGTGGAAGGAGCAAGACAGTTCTGTGGGGAGTCTATAAGGGTATTAATCCTATTTGTGAAAGCTCTGCCCTTGTGGCCTAATCATCTCCAAAATACCCCACTTCCTTCCTAATACCATCACCTTGGGCATTAGGATTTCAATACATTAATTTGGGGAAGACACAAACATTCAAACCATAGCATGCACATTCTGGCCTCTCTGCAACCAGTCAATATTTCTTTTCCAAAAGTTGTATTATGGAAAAGCATAGTTTTAAGGGAATTCTTTATTTTTATATTTTAGTGGAAATCCTGGAATGTGCCAGTGAAAGAGATTTTTTAACATTTTGGCATTTGGCTTTGTTTAATTGGAAGATACAACTTAATTTTCATTCTTATTTAACTTCCCTTTTCCTTTTAATTTAAAAAAATCTGATTTTTTTCAAGATTACCATATAATATTAACTATAGTCACTATGATATACATTAGCTCTCCAGAATTTATTCATCTTATAACTGAGCTTATTTCCTTTGTCCAAAATCTCCACCTTTCCCTCCACCCCTAGAGCCTAGTAACCACCATTCTCCTCTCTGTTTTATGAGTTTGAATTTTTTAGATTCCCCATATGAGTGATCTGATGCAGTATTCATCTTTCTGTGTCTGGTTTATTTCATATAGTATAATATCATCCTGGGTCAATCTATATTGTTGCAAATAGGAGGATTTCCTTCTTTTTTAAAGTCAAATTATAATTCATTGTGTGTGCGTATATATACACACATAAATATTTATATATGTACATATACACACATATATGTATATATTATGTTTATATTATATGCATATACGCTTTGCATATATTATGTTTTGCTGTGTGAAACCTTTTTAATTTGATATAATCTCACTTGTTTACTTTTGCATTTGTTGCCTGTTCTTTTGGTGTCATAGTCAAAAAATCATTACCAAGTTCAATGTTAAGGAGCTTTACTCTTATGTTTTCTTCTAGGAGCTTTACAGTTTCAGGTCTTACATTTAAGTCTTTAATCCATTTTGAGTTGATTTTTATGTATGGCCTAAGATAAAAGGTCTAAATTCATTCTTCTACATATAGATATTCAATTTCTGGACTCTATTTTGTTCCATTGGTCTGTATGTCTGTTTTTGTGTCAGTATTACACTGTTTTGATTACTATAGCCTTATAGTTTGAAATCTAGAAGTATGAGGCCTCCAGCTTGTTCTTATTGCTCAAAATTGGCTATTCAGGGTCTTTTGTGATTCCATAAAAATTTTAGGATTTTTTATATTTCAATAAAAAATGTCATTGAGATTTTGATAGGAATTGCATTGAATCTGTGAATTATTTGGACAATGTGAACATTTAACAATATTAATTCTCCACTTCATGAACACATATCTTTCCACTTATTTATGTATTCAATTTCTTTCATCAATATTTTGAAGCTTTCAGTATACAGATCTTTTACCTTGGTAAAATTTATTCTTAAGTATTGAATTCTTTTTTATGTTATTGTGAGGGGGTTGTTTATTTCTTTCTTAGATAGTTTATTGTTAGTGTATAGAAATAAAACTGATTTTAAAATGTTAATTTTATATCCTGAACTTTAGTGAATTTGCTTATTAATTATAATAGTTTTTGATGGATTCTTTAGGGTTTTCTCTATAAAAGATCATGTCATCTGCAAACAAGGACAATTTACTTCTCTTTCTGATTTGGATGCCTTTTATTTCTTTTTTTGCCTGATTTCTTTGGCTAAGACTTCAGTACTATGTTGAATAAGAGTGGCAAAAGTAATCATTCTTGTCTTGTTCCTGATCTTAGCAGAAAAGCTTTCAGCTTTTCACTGTTGAGTATGATATTCATTGTGGGGTTGTCATATACATCCTTTTTTGTGCTAAAGTACTTTTTTTCTATACTTAATGTGATGAAAGTTTTATTATTAAAGAATGTTAGATTTTGTTAAACTCTTTTCCTATATCTATTGAAATGATCATATGATTTTTATCCTTCATTCTCTTACTATGGTGTATCATATTTATTGATTTGCAAATGTTGAACCATCTTTGCATGCCAGGGATAGATCCTGTTTAACCATGTGCTGTTGAATTTGGTTTGGTAGTGCTTTGTGGAAGTTCTTGCATCTATATTCAACAGGAATAATGGCATGTGATTTTTCTTTTCTTGTAGTGTTTTTGTCTGGTTTTTTATCAGGTAATGCTGGCCTTACCTATCTCTTGCAGGTCCATATATAGTTATGTCTTGGTTTTTTTATTCATTCACCTACGTCTTCTGATTGGAAAATTAAGTCCATTTATGTTTAAAGTAATTATTGATAGGTAAGGACTTACTATTGCTATTATTCAATTTTTTTCTGACTGTTTTGTAATTCCTTTATATCTCTTTCTCTCTTACTGTCTTCCTTGTGATTTGATGATTTTCTATAGTGGTGTGACTTGATTCCTCTCTTTTTTATATTTTTTGTATCTACTATAGGTCTTTACTTTGTGGTTATCATGTAGCTTACATTTTAAAAATCTCATAACATTCTATTTTTAGCTGATAGTAACTTAACTTTGATTGCTTACAAAAACTCTATGCCTTTACCCACACACACATATTTTAAGCTTTTGATGTCATAATTTACTTCTTTTTATATTGTGTATCCACTAACAAATTACTGTAGCTTTATTTATTTTTAATAACCTTTGTCTTTTAACCTTTATACTAGAATTAAAATTGATTTACACATCACCATTATAGTATTTTTTTTTTTTTTTTTGAGACAGAGTCTCACTTTATTGCCCAGGCTAGAGTGAGTGCCATGGCGTCAGCCTAGCTCACAGCAACCTCAAACTCCTGGGCTCAAGCAATCCTGCTGCCTCAGCCTCCCAAGTAGCTGGGACTACAGGCATGCGCCACCATGCCCGGCTAATTTTTTTTCTATATATATTAGTTGGCCAATTAATTTCTTTCTATTTATAGTAGAGATGGGGTCTCGCTCTTGCTCAGGCTGGTCTCGAACTCCTGAGCTCAAACGATCCGCCCACCTCGGCCTCCCAGAGAGCTAGGATTACAGGCTTGAGCCACCGTGCCCGGCCACCATTATAGTATTAAAGTCTTCTGAGGTTAGTGATATGCTTATCTTTACCAGTGAGTTTTAAACTTTTATATGTTTTCATGTTGCTAATTAGCATCCTCTCATTTAAGCTTGAAGAACTGCCTTTTGTATATCTTGTAAGATAGGTCTAATTGTGATAAACTTCCTCAGCTTTTGTCTGTCTGGGAAAATAACAGATTTGTCTGGTAAAGTACTCTGGGTTGGCAATTTATATTTTTTTCAGCACTTTGAAATATCCCACTCTCTCCTGTTCTGTAAGATTTCTGCTAAGAAACCTACTGGTAATCTAAGTGAGGTTCCTTTGATTGTGGTGTCTCTTTTCTCATGCTGCTTTGAAAACTCTATGTCTTTCATGTTTGACAATTGAATTATAATGTTTCAGTTTGGGTTTAACCTGTTTTGAGATCTTTAGGCCTCAGGTACCTGGATGTCCATCTCTATTATAAGATTTGGGAAGTTTTCAGCCATTATGTCTTTAAATAAATTTTCTGTGATTTCTCTCTCTGTGTTCTTATTCTGGGATATCCATAATCTTTATCTTATTTATCTTGCTGGTGTCTCATAAATCCCATTCCTTTTCATTATGTCTTCTTTCTACTCTGACTGGATAATTTTAAATGACCTGTCTCCAAGTTTATAGATCCTTCCTTGTGCTTGGTCAGATCTGCCCTTACAGCTCTGTATTGCATTTTCCATTTTATTTACTATTTCTTCAGCTCCAGAATTTCTGGCGGTTTTAAAAATTACTTTCTATCTCTTCATTCAACTTCCTGTTTTATTCATACATTGTTTTCCTGATTTCATTGAGTTGGCTATCTCTGCCATTTTGTAGCTTACTAAAAACAAAAAAAACTAAAAATCTTCCTTAAAACAATTATTTTGAATTATTTGTCAGGTAATTAATAGATATTGATTTCTTTGGGGTTGGTTACCAGAAAATTATTGTTCTTTTGGTGGTGTCATGTTTCCTTGTTTGTTTGTTTGTATTCCTCATAGTCTTGTATTATGGTCTTTGCATTTGAAGAAGTTGACACTTCCTCCAGTCTTAACTGACTGGCTTCAGTCAGTCAGGTGAAGAATTCAAAGGCTTTCTCAGACCTTTGGTATGGATGAGTCCACTACACTTGTTTCCTCTTGAGCAGAATTTCTTAAGATTGTTTGGCCTCTCTCAATCTCACAAAGCCGTAGTGGATGCTGAGTATTCCACTTGGTTCCCTGGGGCAATGCCCTGAAATGCTTGAATTTATGTGTCCTCTCCCAATCCCACAGAATCTAGATGGCTAGCTGGGGAAACATCTTCAAATCCTTGCTCTGGCTATCTGGCAGGCACATGGATGAGCCCACTCCACTTGTTTCCTCTTGAGCAGAATTTCTTAAGATTGTTTGGCCTCTCTCAATCTCACAAAGCCGTGGTGGATGCTGAGTATTCCACTTGGTTCCCTGGGGCAATGCCCTGAAATGCTTGAATTTATGTGCCCTCTCCCAATCCCACAGAATCTAGATGGCTAGCTGGGGAAACATCTTCAAATTCTTGCTCTGGTTATCTGGCAGGCACATGAAAGAAGCTAGCCTTAGTTACACAGGAAAGGATGGGCAAAGTAATGTTTTAGGGGACACCTATGGGCTAGTTGGGGCAGTCTTTAGATGAGGTATACCAAGCGGCTCATGGGTGAAACTTCTGATAGAGAATAGTAGTCTATTTCTTTGTTTAGTTTTGAGCTCTGGTTGCTGAGTCTCCACCTCTCTTCCCTGCTTCCAGCCTCTCCCACCCACATGGCCATGCTAATCCCCTCAGTGTTCTGGGTGGAGCTAGAAAGGGGTGGCCTCCAGAGCAGTGTTCCACACAGCTGGGAAAGCCAGGCACTCACTACACTTTTTCTCCTGTGGGGGAATCATAGACGGAAGAGGTATCTTTTAATATTGAGCTGTACCACCTTAGGGGAGGGTTGACATGGGTAAAGTGAAATTAGTCTTCTTACCCCCTTCAATGCATCTATTCTTATATGTTTTGCACCAATGGTGTACTGGAATTTCTCTGCCAGATGCCCTGACTTCCGCAAAGGTACTCTCATCTGTAGATGGTTGTCAAAATCAGTACATTGTGAGATGATAGTATAAAACTCCTATTCTGCCATCTTGCTGATGTCACTCTGAAAATATTTTTATTCCACCCTCATCTTTATAGTTGGGTGAATAATAGTTTGGTGGTGTACAAGATTTTAGTTGGAAATTATTTTGCTTCAGAATTTGTATATATTTCCTCACTATATATATAATGTTCTCATTCCAAATATTTTTGAGAAGTTAAATACCATCTAGATCTTGATACTTTGTATAAAATCTATATTTTCTCCCTTCTCTTTATTCCAGTACTCGTTGAACTGGTAAGCTTTTCTAATCTGTACTATTTTATTGTTCATTCTTTAAAATTACTGAAACATTCCTGAATTGTTTCTTTAGGATTTCCTATTCTTTGTTTTCTCAGTTCAATCTTCTTGGGGCTTTTATTATTTACATGCTAAAATGTCTGAACTATTCTAATTTTATCTTTTCTGGTTTTTTGATTGAATTTTACTAATTTTCTAGAAAATTTCCCCAGATTTTTCTTTTTATTCTCCCAAAGAGTTTTTCTTCCAATCATTCTTTTAAGTTAGAATATAAATTTGAAAAAAATGATGTAAAGTCACCTTCACTTCATTTTTAATGTCTGTCCCCTTAGCACAATGTCTGGTACTTCTGAGTCCTCAACAGCATATATGCATACACTATAAACACACGCAATATGTTACATTATTATATAATTATATATGTAAAATATAATTTATATATCAATTGTATTTATCTAATTATCTGTAATTGCAAATTATCTACAAGAGAATTTATCTCAACTACTATATTGATTAGGTATTGGCATAGTCTTTCAGCACAATAATTCTTACTTTTCTCCCTTGTTCTCAGAAACAGATAAATTTTATAAAGTTATACTAAAGTTAGCTCATTTTGATGCGATTTTGGTTCTTTTGTTGACTAACATCCTCTGATTCCTTTTTTCATTTCTAATAATTATGGATGACATTATTATAGTACTTTGTGCCAATTGCTTTTTCTGTATCATCTCTTTCAATCCTCACTACAACTCTATGATGAAACCATTTATATAACCATTATTTTTCAGAGTAGAAAACTAAGATATTGAGAGTTTAAATAACTTTCCTAGAGTTACCCAGTCAGTAAGTAATAAATCTGGGATTCTCCCTTAAGTCAACGGACTCTGCTTTGAATTATTTTAAATTTAAACTGTAAGCAACATAATATACATTTTGGACAAATAAGGTAGTACCATTTTCATCACAGTAGGCAATTCTATTTTTAGCAGAAGATAAATAGATACAGTCTCTTCATTATAATCATACTTTAATTTACTTCTGCTTCCATATCTTGGTTTACACATAATTTAACAGAATATCATTTTACAGCAGGAACCTATAAAGATAAGGCATCAGGCACAACAGCATGTAATAAGCTCAGATTGGAGACTGAACAGAAAAAGTTTAAGGAAGAATAGAAGAAGCCTGTACTCCTATTGGTTACAGATATCCAAAGTAAATATGAATTCTAAGGGGAAATACTAACGATGGTTCACAGGTTAGCTTATTGACTGGATTGCTATTTTTTTAACATCTACTTAATGAGGATAGCTCTAGGTGTTAAGACCTTCCTAAAAAGAGAATCAGTCTTTCTTACTAAATTCATAAATAATAGAGCTCCCAGACTTACCTGATTTCTTATTTAGAAGTTAAAATAATTCAGCAATCATTTTAAGATAGCATAATTTCTTTTTTCCCATTGTTTTGGTATTTATTCATGGGGTACAAGTGCAACTTTACTGATATATTGTATTTTGTTGAGGGAGGGGCTTCAGTACATACATCACTGAAGCAACACACATGGAACCCATGAAGCAACCTCCTATCATTAAACCCCCTGTCTCCACCCCTCCCAGCATCCATTGTCCTTCATTCTACACTCTGCTTTTATGTGTACACATTATTTAGCTCTCACTTATAAGTGAGAACATGCACTATCTGTCTTTCTGTGTTGAGTTGTTTCACTTAAGATAATGGCCTCCAGTATATGATTTCATGCCTTTTTATAGCTGAATAGTATTCCTTTGTGTACATATACATTTTCTTTATCCACTTCTCCATTGATGGACATTTGGGTTGATTGCATACATCTACTATTATGATTAGTGCTATGATAAACATATGAGTACAAATATCTTTTTTATATATTGATTTCTTTCCTTTGGGTAGATATCCTGAACTGGGATTGCTGAATTGTATGGTAGTTCTATTTTTAGTTTTTTGAGAAATCTCCATACTGTTTCCCATAGAGGTTGCACTTATTTACATTCCCAGCAATAGTGTACAAGAGTTTCTCCACACCCTTTTCTCTGCACCCTCATCAACATCTGTTATTTTTTATCTTTTTAATAGTAGCCATTCTGATTGGTGTAAGATATCTCACTGTAGTTTTAATTTGAATTTCTCTGATGATTAGTGATGTTGGACATTTTTACATATGCTTTTTAGCCATTTGTATCTCTTCTTTTGAAAGATGTCTATTCATGTCCTCAGGCCACTTTTTATTAGGGCTAACTGTGAGGTTTTTTGTTGAGTCCTTGTAAATTCTGGATATCAGTTCCCCATTGGATGTGCAGTGTACAGATATTTTCTCCCATTCTGCATGCTGTCTGTTGGCTCTGTTGGTTATGTCTTCTGCTGTGCAAAAGCTTTGTAGTTTAATTAATTCCCGTTCTTTTATTTTTGTTTTTTTTGCTTGTGCTTTTGAGTAATTCTTTGCCTAGACCACTATCCAGAAGAATTTTCTCTGTTTTTTCCCCCTAGTATTTTTATAGTGTCCAGTCTTACACTCAAGTCTTAAATTTATCTTGAGTTGACTTTTGTATATGGTGAGAGATAGGGGTCCAGTTTCATCCTTGTGCATATGGCAATCCAATTTTCCCAGTACCATTTATTGAAAAGGGTATCCTTTCCCTAGTGTATGTTCTTGTTGACTTTATGAAAGATCAGTTGGCTGTAAGTATGTGGTTTTATTTCTGGGTCCTCTATTCTGTTCCATTGATCTAAGGACAACATAATTTCTAATGCATTTTCACATAGAGAGAAATAGGGTGAGAAACAGCCCATACTCTTCTTTGTACCCTTATTTTGCATTGGATAATAAATGACCTGTCTTGGATTTGACTGCCTTTTTTTCTTTTTTTTACCTTTTTTTTTTTTTTCGAGATGAGGTAACACTCTGTTGCCCAGGCTGGAGTGTAGTGGCACAATCATAGCTCCGTACAACCTCACACTCCTGGGCTCAAGCAATACTCTCACCTAAGCATCCCACGAAGCTGAGACTATAGGTGCATGCCATCACCCTGGCTAATTGTTTTATTTTATAGACACAGAATCTCACTATGTTGCCCAGGTTGATCTTGAATTCCTGGCCTCAAGCAATCCTCCCATCTCAAGTGCTGGGATTTTAGGCATAAGCCACTGAACCTAGCTGAAAGATAGAATCTTTTGTTTCTTGAGCATCCATCATCAAAAAGTTCAACTACATCCTGCCACAAAAATGTTCCTTATTCTTCTGTAAGATATGAAGTACTAGACAATATTAGTTTTTTATGAAAATTTTTATATCCTTAATAACAGTTTCAAAATTTGGGAGAAAGTGGTACTGCAGACATATCACGTAGTTACAACTTCAATCTTCCTTTCTAACTTTTACAGAGCCTACTTTATTGCATCATTTGTATCAATTGGTTGAAGTTTATCCCACATCTTTTATTCTTCTGACCCTCACATTTATAGATTAGGTTTGTGGCTTCCTTATTTTCAGTTTCATAGAAATATCTGTGTTTTTCTGTCACAAAGCCAATAGCACAGCTGTGACAGCAGATGAGCAATTCTCCAAGGCAATAAGCCAGAGACTACTTCAGAGACTCCAGGGAGGACACAAGGAAGAGATGCTCATCTCTTCACACTTTCAGGCAGATGCAGAGCTACACTCTGTGCAGCCAACAAGAAAGAATTCCATAAAATTCATTAGAGGCCTATGTTAGTTTGAGAATATTTATTGTTTGTGATGTGTCTTTAAGTATTTTTTCACATGTATGTGTTTGATGTTCCCAATCTTATAAAATGATTCTGGAAGTAAAGATTTTATCTTCTATTTTCTTTATATCTGCTGATTCTCCCCTCTTTCAGTAGTGACACTATAACTAAGTAGCTCAAGCTATTGTTAATTCTTTAGGTTAGTAAATGTCAAAGTTCTATCTTAGGCTAAATATACAATTGTCCTCAATTTATATCCAATTTACAACTATTACTATCATAAAATATTATTTAACATTCAACTTTTATTAGAAAAAATGTATATGTTATATAATATTAATATATTATTAAGTTATTGTTCATACTTAAATGATTATCCTAAATGGTGTTTATACTATGTTTTGACTCTTAATTTTAATAATTATTCTTAATATTAAAACTATAGTTTAAAGAATGTTTGCTGGAACCTTTTCATGTACTTTCATTTTTTTTTAATTTTAGGTGTACAAGAATTTCCAGAAAACATAAAGTGCTGTAAGTGTTTAACAATTATTGAAGCCAGTGTCAATCCCATTTCTAAGTGAGTATTGGTCATTCAATTTTATTTATGTGTATGTTTCCATTGGAAAATAATGTACCAAGATAGATGAAATTCACAAATAACTGAACTTTAAATATAGCATTGATATGGAATTTAATAGAATGATAGGAATTAAATAATTACATCAGAATGGTTTGTTAAAAGATGATTAAAAGCATTGCTGAGTGGCAATGAAATCCCAATTGGCACAAGATAACATTACGTTGAAGCAAACTATTTCATCATTTTCTTCTGTAATTCTCAGGCAACATTCCATGAATGAGAGTTGAAACTAAGAAAAGAGCTGTTAATTATTGCCATGGTGGCAATATAGCATCAAGAACCTGATAGAAGTTCAAGAGAGTGCAAGAGTTTAAGTTTTTGATGAGTACATAAAAATAACTGACCGTGTAGCTCAAAGGAATTAAGCATGCCCAGAAATAGGGAATACTTGTGTACCAGAGACTGCAGCAAGATCAAAGCGATAGTCCTATGAGGGTAGCAGAATGAAAGACATGGACGGTAAAGATGCTGTGATTAGTAAAAGGGTATAGGTGGTTCAACATTTGTTAGTAAGAAATGCCATGGGAAAATGAGACCCATTATGTGATCATGTTGGTGAATTTGGGGTATCGTGTAATGACAGAAGTCTATGGAATCAAGTAGGTCAAGAAACCATGAAGTAAGGATAAGTCATGAACCTGAACGATAATGTCACTTAACAATGGAAATGGGAATAAAATTTAGAATGGCTATTGACAGTTGTATTTTGAAGAGGTATAAACAAATCAGTGGTATTCAGATGCAGACAATGAGTTTCAGAGTAAGACTGACATTTTAATTACATAAGGCTGACAGCAGGATTAGAGAAAAATTTCTGTCTTTTGTCCACATGAAGTTGGGGAATCTGGGAGAAATCGAAGGCCATTGGAAAGGCATTCAATGTATGGAGTGTTTTCAGAAGAAGATATGAAGAAATTTGTCAAAGAGAAGTTGATGGGAAATTTTATACCAATAGAGTTGAGGAGATGGAATAGTGAGGTGATTCTCTATGGATCATGGGAAGAGGCTCTAGTTGAGACCAGGCATGGAATACAGAAGAATGAAATAGAAGTTTAGATGGAGATCTTTACATTGAATGGTTTGTGAAATAATTTGAGGCCTTTGGTAGAAAATTTGGAACATCAAGCACTAAAGTGTGTTTGAAAATTATAATTTCTGTACCTCAAAGTAGAATATGGAGGAAAAAAATAAACAAAACAAAGCCTTGAAAAGCTTTTCCAAAACTCTTGGACCAAAATGCAATTTTTTCAACATCTCAATGAAATAGATGTTACTAATCTCTCACACCAGAAGTACAACCATGTCCTTGACTTGAGTTATAACAATCCAGAGTAGATGATGAATTGTTTTATTCTATTTTTTAATACTAATAGCTCATCCTATTTAAGAATAATGGTAAAAATGGGAATGGAAGCCAGATGATGAATTAACATATTTAAAAAGTTTAAAGTCTATAGTCACATCAGATATGTCTCTGCATTCCTTTTATATGTGTAACTTTTTAAAAGATAAGTAAATGTGACCTATTTCATAAAAAATGTATAAAACTATAAACAGACAATTTGGAAATTCATAAAAAATTACTCTATGGAAAAATCAATTTAAATAGTACATTAATTTTTAAATCCAGGTTTTTAAAAATACAGTTTGTATGCAGCAATCCCATACTGTCTTATTACTGTAGCTATATAGTAAATGATGAAATCATGGAATGTGAGTCCTTCAACTTTGTTCTTCTCTATCAAAATTGTCTAGGATAGTCTACACCCTTTGATCTTCTACATAAATGTTGTAACCAACATGATAACTTCCACATAATTATTAAAGCCTGCTGGAATTTTTGTAGGGATTGTATTGAACCTGTAAATCAATTTGAGCAGAAATGACATCTCAAAAATATTGAGTATACTTATCCCTGAGCATAGTATACTTCCATATACTGATTTAGGTCTTTTAAAATTTCTTTCATCAATGCTTATGGATTCTGGCATACAAATTTTACATGTTTTACTCATTTTATTCCTAAGTAGTTCATGTTTTTTGTGCTGTTGCAAATGATTTTTTTTATTATTCCAATTGTTTAATACTAGTGTGTATAAATACAATTAATTTTTGTATAGTTGCAATCTCACTACACTCATTAGTTCTATTAGATTATTTTTGTAGTTTGGGGGGATTTTTTTTTTTTTTGAGACAGAGTCTCTTTGTGTTGCCCAGTCTACAGTGCCGTGGCATCAGCCTAGCTCACATCAACCTCAAACTCCTGGGCTCAGGCAATCCTCCTGCCTCAGCCTCCCGAGTATGCCTGGCTAATTTTTTTCTATTTTTAGTTGTTTGGATAATTTCTTTCTATTTATAGTAGAGACGGGGTCTTACTCTTGCTCAGGCTGGTCTCAAATTCCTGAGCTCAAGCAATCCTCCCACCTTGGCCTCACAGAGTGCTAAGATTACAGGCTTGAGCCACTGCGCCTGGCACATTTGGGGAGATTTTCTATGTGGCGAATAAGACAGTTTTAGTTTATCATTTTTAATCTAGATGCTATTTATTTATTTATTTTTTCTTGTCTTATTGTTCTGGCTCCAACTTCCTTTATATATTGAAGAGAAGAGGTGAAAGCAGATACCATTGTCTTATTCTCAATCTTAGGGAAGAAAGCATTTAGACTTTCAGGACTGTGTGATTGTTACTTGTTTTTTTTCAGGTATGCCCTTTATTAGGTTGAGAAAGTTTCCAGGACCTGCCACTCACTTCATTTTAAGTCCTCACCAGCAAAAGGACTTAAAATGGTCTGCAAAGTTTAGATTTCTACTAGTAGTCTTTTCAAGGAAATGTAGGCTTTATCTATCATGTTTTTTTTAGCATCCTCCAGTTTGTGATCACTGCCTGCTTTCAAAGCTACTTCACATGTTTAGGAATTTGTTACAGTAAAACCTCAATACCAGGTACCAAAATCTGTATTAGTTTTCTAATGCTATGTAACAAATTACCACAAGCTTGGCAACTTAAAACCACACATATTTATTATTTCTCAGCATCTTTGGGTCAGTGATTTGGACATGGCTTATCTGGCTTCCCTGTTTCAAAGTTCTCACCAAGCTACAGTCAAGATGTGAGCCAAATGTATTCTTATCTAGAGACTCACCTGGTGAAGAATCCATTTGGACTCTCATTCAGGTTGTTTGCAGAGTTCATTTCCTTGTTATAAAGCTGAGAGTCCCAGGTTTTTTCTTTTTCTTTTTTCACATTTTTTTCAGGATATTATGGGGGTACAAACATTTTGGTTACATGTAATGCCTTTGCCCCACCCAAGCCAGGGCTACAAGTGTTCCTCCCCCATACAGTGCATTCTGCTTCCCCCCCTCTCTCCCCATCTCCCCCCACCTCACCGGTACCCATTGAGTATTACTACCATGAGAGTCCCAGCTTTTTGCTGGCTGTCAGAGGGAGGCTACATATGGGACCTAAAGGCTGTGTGCAGTTCCCTGCCATTGATTCTCTTGAGAGGCAGTTTACAATATAGCAGCTTGCTTCTCCTGGGCCAGCAGCTGAGAGAGAGTGAGTCTCTCAGCAAGACGGAGCTATCTAATGTAGTATAGCTATGGGAGTAACTCCCATCATATTTGCCACATTCTATTGATTAGTAGCAAGTCACAGGTCCTACCAACACTCAAAGGAAGAAGATTATAATAAGGCATGAACATCAGGAGGTGAGGAACACAAGGGCCACCTTAAATGTATCTGTCACACTTGATATCTGGTTTATTGAGATTATTTATTATCAATGGATGTTAAATTTGGTCAAAGTTGGGGTTTCTTTTTTATAACATCTATTGACTAATCTTATGGTTTTTCTTCTTTAGTTTGATCATATGATTTTTGAATGCCATTCTAACTTTACATTCCAGGGGTAAACCCTACTTGGTTATGAAGTATTACTCTTTTTTTATAACTTGAAGCCTCTGATATGCTGCGATTCGTTAAGCATTTTCCCATCTATATGGATGAGGCATATTAGTCTAATATTTCTTCTCTTGTAATTTCTTTGTCTGGCTTTGCTTTCAAGGTAAAACTGGCTTCATAAAATGAGCTGGGAAATGTTCTATTTTCTATAAGAGTTGATATACAATTAATGTTATTCTCCTTAAATATTGGAGAATATGCAAGTGCAGCCATCTAGGCCTGGAGTTTTCATGATAAGAAAGTTTAATTACAAGTTTAATTTTTCTTGATACCTATATGGCTACTCAAACTACCTGTTTATTCTTGAGTTATCATTAGCAGTTTGTGTTTTTCAGGAATTTGTACACTTCATGTAAGTTTTCAAATTTATTGGCATATCATTTTCAAAGAATTTTTTATTAGTCCTTTAATATCTATAGGCTCTCTAGTGATGCTCTTTCTTTCCTGTTGTTGCAAATTTGTGTCTTTTTTTCTTTTTTTGCTTGATTAATCTGACTAGAGATTTTTAATTGTATTTATCTTTTTATAAAACCAAATTTGAGTTCTACTGATTTTTCTGTATTGCTTTTCTGTTATTTTCTTTGCCCTAGGAAATATGTAAAGTATTAGGTCATGAAAACTCTATAATATAAAAGTTATAGTTGTGAGTATTAGCATTTTAGTTTTAATTTTAGCTATGAACTTTATAGTATAGCCTGAATGCCTTAGCTAAATCATTGATGAAAACTATAATAATAAAGTTAAAAATGACTACTCAGTGAGAAAACCAAGAGCTAACATTTTTAGAGAACCTACCATGTCTCAGGCTTTTAGATATGTTATTTCATTTTAATTTTCACAGCAACTTCATTATACAGATAGCTATTTAATATTATTACTTTTCTACAGATAGAAATGTATGAGGTCAGTATTTAAATTCCTGAGTTCCTTTATTATATTTTACCGTATCTGAAGAAGCATTTTTATTTGGCATAAATAAAAGGATATATTTTGAAAAAATTGCAACATTCTTAATGTTCAACAATGAAGAAATTACTAGTAAATTACAGTACATCTACTAGGTAGATATGAAGATTACATGTAGGATGACCATATGTCTCTGCAGATCATCTCTGTTTACTCTTCTTGATGTGGCATATTTAATAATAGCTCCCTTTTAACTCTCAAAAGTGTCCTACTTTGAATTATAAATTATGTAGTTACTCTATTTAAACAGCAAAATTTGAAAGATAATTATAAATTAAAGGGAGTAATAATGATACCAGTTTGCAGTGATGTTAAAACAATTAATAGCAGATTAGAAAGAAATAAATGAAATCATAATTGTGACTGTGTTAAGTTGGTAGAATTGTGAATAATACTTTTTATTTTCCAAATGTTCTCTAATATTGTTATAGTAATTTGATAATTTTAAGCTATATAAATAAAAATCTTTAGATGTAAAATACCTTTCCAGTTAGAGTAGAAGCTTTTACATTGGCTTCTTAATCACAACATATAAAACTTGTAATTTTTTATGACTTAACTGTTCTATTAGAGGTGAGATGTCTGTTATATGTTTTTACTTAACTTCTAAAATAAATGCAATGAGAAAAGTGTTGAAACGAGCGTGTCTGTAGCCAAACTTAATTTTTCTATTCAAATAATGAAAATTCATGATTATGAAAGTACTTAAAATTGTACTCTAGTTAATATTTTTTAAAGGTCAAAATAAAAACAGTACTAAGAAAATGTAGTATAAGTGCTCATGTTTACTGATTCTTATTATAGGACAGGAAATTATTTAGTCATTGGGGCAAATTTGAGCAGTGATATTAGTATTATTATGTTATAAATAAGGAAATAAAATCTTACAATGCTAAGTAATTTGCTGAGGTCACATAGAGGATAATTGGAATAACTGTAATTCAAACCAAGGTCTTCTGACATCAATACCCATGAGCTCAAACACTATGGATGTCTGCGCTTATTGCTCTCTTTTCTTTGTTGCAGTTTTTCTTAATTTAATTTTTTAGTGATAGATGTACATTTTTGAGGTACTTGTGATAATTTTATATATTCATAGTTATATATATTCATAGTTATATATATTCATAGTTATGTATATATATGATTCATATATATTCATAATTTTATATATTCATTGATTTCATTAATCAGGGCAATTTGGATATGCATCACTTTAAATATTTATCTTTTATTTACACTGTGAACATTGAAATTATTCTCTTCTATCTATTTTGAAATGTACAATTGATTAATGTTAACTATAGTTACCCTACTGATCTGTAGAACACCAGGTCTTATTTCTTCTAACTGTGTATTTGTACATACCACTTTTATGTTAAGCAATTAATAAAAGGAAAGTATTTACTCAGTAGATAGAGTTAGTTACCAATTTATAAAACATATATTCTTTGAATTTTTAAATAAATCTGCGAAATGTGAAAAACCACCACATAATTTTAGGATAGTAAAATCATTTCATTATTGAGAAGTTCTTACTTAGTATAAAATATTGCCTATCATTGACTAGTTTGGAGAACAAAAAAGACAACCTATGGTTATTATCTTCATTAAGTGTATCTAGCTTTCTAGAGAATATCTTCTTCCTCACAGTTCCCCATACATTCATTCCTTTAGAAGTGGTGAAATGGACAAGTGACATCCTTGACTCTATTAAAAGCTACAAAATGTACCATAAAATAAAGAATAAAGTTATTTTTAGCAGACTTATTGACTATATAATCTAATCCAATTTTTATTGCCTGTTGTTTTCAAAGTACAATACTAGATAGTATAAGAGATTTTAAAATTTCATTATCCTCAAATAATTTATAATTTATCCCATGATTAGAAAAATGTCCAATACTGGTATAATATAAAGCACAATTGATATAAGCATTCTACAGAATCTCTCAACAGAATCCTATAAGGAAAATGAAGAAGACATTAATTTTGAAACTAAATGCAGAGTAGCCATTCAATAAATTCATGTTGGAGTGAATTGAAATGAAAAATATAGGTGCTGGCCAGGCACAGTAACTCAGTCTTGGAATCCCAGCATTTTGAGAGGCTGAGGCAGGAGGATCACTTGAGGACAGGAGTTGGAGACCAGCTTGGGCAACATAGCAAGACTCCATCTATACAATATAATTAAAGAATTAGCTACATGTGGTGGCATATACCTGTGATCCTAGGTACTCAGGAGGCTGAGGCAGAAGGATTCCTTGAACCCAGGAGTTCAAGGTTGCAGTGAGCTATGATTGTGCCACTCAGCCCAGTGCGGGTGACAGATAGAACTCATTTCTCTTTCTCTCTCTCTCTCTCTCTCTCCATATATATATATATATATATATATATATATATTCTACAGTTTTGAGAAGAAATATCCAACATAGAATGTCAGTACATCTTTGTTTATAACAGGCTAAAACCTATCTTACTTTGTATGCTTGTTTTTCATATAATCTATTTTTAGTAGTCCAATTTTGCAATTGGAATCTATAAAATGTGGTCAGTTCTTAAACCCTAGAATAAGTGTTCTATGAAATAAGCCAGATTCTTCTAAGGCATAAGCATTGCCAGAGAAGCAATTAAAAATGTATTCTTGATCAAAGAAATAGTACAATACCATTTATCATATATATATATATGTATATATATAAGGAATATTGGACTGAGGGAAGCTGAATCATTCAACCTGTCCCTATAACTAGAAAATTAGTATTTTAAAAGCCTCTTTACTTATTAGTAGTGATGCTTTTAAAATAAATTATTAGATTAATGGTTTTAACATTCTTCTATTTCTAAATGTATCATATTGATCCTCTTTTTGGAAAAGTCATAAATAATGCCTATTTTTGAATGACTATAAGAACCAAGACATCAAAGTAAGACAGTAGTTAAATTTCAATTGAAATCTATTCAACATCTGTGCCATTATCATAAAAACTGCCATACTATCAAGATATGAGCTCTAATCATTACAACAAAGGAAAACACAGAGAAAATTAGTGACCCATCATAGATCTTTTTGTAATCTTATAAGATTGAGTTCAAACCTTTGAGTTGAGCACTCAAGGCCTCTTTATTCTGCCCCTTTCTAATATTCTCAAATCTTAACTCCTGATATTCTCATACATAAAGTATTTGCTCTAGAACCATCTTCTCTTTCTCACCCTTCTCAGGTGTCTTCTTGCCTGTTCATTATAATTACTCTCACTCTTCCTCTGTCTCCTTTCTTTCTTTTCTGCTTTCATGAATCCTCTCTCTCTTCAGAGCAAACATGGAAACATATTCTATGAAGCCATATCCAAAAAATTCAGCCCCAAAATACAAACAAACAGTATATTTGCAGCAAAAATAACCACTATAATATTAGTGTGTAGTAAGTCTGTGCACTAATCTGATATTAATATCATTGATAGGTTTTTGGAAACTGTGACTTTAAGCAAAATGATGAACAGATGTACAGCAGGTCCTCAAATAATGTCATTTCCTTCATCATTGGTTTGTTACAACCTTGATGACAAAAGAAAGATTGGTATTTTTGTTCTCATTTTGCTTAAAGTCACAGTTTCTAAGAACCAATTGATGACATTGAATGAAGATTTTCTCCTGAGAATGTGTAGAGAATTGCTATAAATCAATACAAAAATATTAATTGTGGTTAGTTTGGATTCCTCAGAAGCAGATGTTTAGAAAAGAATATAAGCAGAGTCCTTGCTGAGGTTGTATTATCAAGCTGTTTACTAATATGGCCACTGGACCTTACTCCTTCTGGGGAACTCTGGAAAACAGTGTTAGATACCCTAACTCGGAGTTGTCAAACACAATGGAAGAGTAAATTGAGGTATTTATATCCCTAATAGTCATTAGTGGAGGACTTTTCCTGAGTGACGTTGATTCCCTGGAGTTGTGGCCCACCATTTGCATGAACAGAACAGGCTCCAACCTCTGTAGAAAGCCTTCCAACAGGGAACAAGAGGTTAGCAAACAATCAGGAGTTGTCCCAGTGTGCACTAAAATAATAAAAGCAGAGAGATGTGGGTGTGGCACCAACAGAAAAATGGGCAAAATAAGTAAACATATATTTCACAGAAGAGGAAACACAGATTGCTAATAAACTTATGTTCATAACTAATCAAGGAAATGATACTTTTTACTAGTTTGCATTTATCAAATTGGCAAAAGTAAAAAAAGCTAACAAAACCAAGGATTAAGAAGGATATGGAAAAAAGTTCTTATTCATTGATGGTTTCATTATAAATGAGTAAAACTACTTTGAATGAAATTTTGTTATATCTATTAAACCTAAACTTGCATTTCCTATGATCTAGAGACATCACTTCTAGGGATACAACTTAAGTAATGTCTTATAAATGTACACCATTATTTATGTTCAAAAATATTCACAGAAGAAATGTTTGCAATAGCAAAACCAAAAACTAGAAAAGCTATAATGTTCATTAGAAAGAAAATGGTAAATAAATTGTATATTCATACAATGGAATACTATGCTATGAAGGCCAATCAGTCACACCAAAATGGATGAATTTAAAAGGTCTAATGCTCATTTTTTTACATTAAGAAGGTACAAATGTTTTTGCTACATGACTAGCTTTTATAATGCTTGAGTCAGAGCTTTAAGTGTGCCTACCTAAAGAGTGTTAATTGTACCTGTTAGGTAGATTTTAACCCCTCCCCTCCTTCACCTCCTCCTTAATTTCTGACATTTTTTTACTTCTTTCTGTGCCCGTGTGTGCCCATGAATTAGTTAGAATTATCAGAGAGTACATGTGGTGTTTGTTTTTCCATTGTTGAGATACTTCACTTAGGATGATGGTCTCTAGTTCCATCCAAATTACTACAAAAGATATTAATTCATTTCTTTTTATGGCTGAGTAGTACTCACTGGTATACATATACCACATTTTGTTAATCTGCTCATGAATTGATGGGTACTTGGGTTGATTCCACATCTTTGCAATTGTGAATTTTGATGCAATAAACATTTGAGTGCAGGTGTCTTTTTAACAAAATGGCTTCTATTCCTTTGGGTAGATACCCAGTAGTAGGATTCCTGGATCAAATGTGAGGTTTCCTTTTAGTTCTTCAAGAACTCTCCATACTGTTTTATATAGAGGTTGTACTAATTTGCAGTCTCAACAACAGCGTATAGGCATTCCTTTCTCTCTGCATCCATGCCAGCATCTGTTGTTTTTGCACTTTTTAATAAAAACCATTCTAACAGGGATATGGTGATATCTCATTGTGGTTTTAATTTGCATTTCCTTGATGATTAGTGACATTGAGCATTTTTTTCATATGTTTATTGGCCATTTCTCTATCTTCTTTTGAAAAGCTTCTGTTCATATATTTAGCCTACTTTCTAATGGGGTTATTTAGGGGTTTTTCGCTGATTTGCTTGAGTTCTTTGTAGATTTTGGATATTAGATCTTCATCAAATATATAGTTTGCAAATGTTTCCTCCCATTCTGTAAGTTGTCTATTTGCTCTGTTGATTATTTCCTTTGCTGTGCAGAAGGTTTTAAATTTAATCAAGTCCCATTTCTTTATTTTTATTGTTGGTGTAATTGCCTTTAGGGTATTAGTCATAAATTCTATGTGTAGGCTGATATCTAAAAGAGTTTTTTCTATATTTTCTTCTAGAATTTTTATGGTTTCATGCCTTACATTTAAATCCATCTTGAATTAATTTTTGTGGATGGTGAGAAATAGGGGTCCTATGTCATTTGTCTGCATGTGGCTATCCAATTTCTCCAGCATTATTTATTGAACAGGGCTTCTTTTCCCCAGTATACATTGTTGTCTGCTTTGTCAAAGATCAGTTGACTGTAGGTAGATGTTTCTATACCTGGCTTCCCTGTTCTGTGCCATTGGTCTATGCCTCCAATTTTTGTACCAATACCATGCTATTCTGGTTACCTTATAGCCTTGTAGTATAGTTTGAAGTTTAGAAATATGATGCCTCCAGATTTGTTCTTTTTGCTTAAGATTGCTTTGGTTATCCAGACTCTTTTTTGGTTCAAAATGAAACATAGAATTAATTTTTCTGAATCTATGAAATATGATTGTGGTATTTTGATGGGGATGGCATTGAATCTATAACTCACTTTGGGTAGTATGGACATTTTAATAATGTTGTTTCTACTGATACATGAGCGTGAGATGTTTTTCTATTTGTTTGTGTTATCCACAATTTCTTTCCTCAGTGTTCCCTAGTTCTTCCTGTAAAGATCTTTCACCTCAGGCCGGGCGTGGTGGCTCAAGCCTGTAATCCTAGCTCTCTGGGAGGCCGAGGTGGGCGGATCATTTGAGCTCAGGAGTTCGAGACCAGCCTGAGCAAGAGCGAGACCCCATCTCTACTATAAATAGAAAGATATTAATTGGCCAACTAATATATATAGAAAAAATTAGCCGGGCATGGTGGCGCATGCCTGTAGTCCCAGCTACTTGGGAGGCTGAGGCAGCAGGATTGCTTGAGCCCAGGAGTTTGAGGTTGCTGTGAGCTAGGCTGACGCCACGGCACTCACT
>VSMD01138827.1:0-45608 GCA_008750895.1 Mirza zaza | reverse complement strand
TATTACTGTAGTACCTATGTGTCCACTTAGGTGCTGCTCAGTTAATACCAGTTTGCTGGTGAGTATATGTGGTTCTTGTTTTTCCATTCTTGGGATACTTCACTTAGTAGTATGGGTTCCAGCTCTAACAAGGAAAATATAAGATGTGCTATATCACCGTTGTTTCTTAGAGCTGAATAGTACTCCATGGTATACATATACCACATTTTATTAATCCATTCTTGGATTGATGGGCACTTGGGCTGTTTCCACAGCCTTGCAATTACGAATTGTGCTGCTATAAACATTTGAGTGCAGGTGTCTTTTTTGTAGAGTGTCATTGGATCTTTTGGGTAGATGCTCAGTAATGGGATTGCTGGATCAAATGGTAGATCCACTTGTATTGCTTGAAGGTATCTCCATATTGCTTTCCACAGAGGTTGAACTATTTTGCAGTCCCACCAGCAGTGTAGGAGTGTCCTATCTCTCCACATCCATGCCAGCATTTATTGTTTGGAGACTTTTTGATAAAGGCCATTCTCACTGGAGTTAAGTGATATCTCAGGTTTGGCTTCTATTTGCCAATAATCCTTTCTTTCAAATTTCTCAGTCTGAATACTCTATCCTCCCTATAAGGGAAACTACACACCATCCCACAGGGAAATAAATATCTATCTGGATCTGTGTTAGACACAGAGGTACACTACCTGGATCCTCTTTCAAGGAAGGATTCACTACCCAGCTATGAGCAGTATAGTCAGCAGGCAGCCTCCAGCTGTCAGTTCGCCAGAGTCTGCCTCATCTTCAAAGAGCAACCTTGGTGGAAGTCAGTCTCTTCCAGGGAAGCCCATACCTGATGACTGAGTGAGGCAGAGGTATAAAGGCCCTATCATTTTGGCCTGATGAGGACAATTTTCATGGGCGATCCTATCATCAGAGGTCCCCATTTGATTGAAGTAAGCTGTATTGAGTCTGCACTGTAGTTCACCTCCTTCCTCTGTTTCCCTTTCCTTTCAAATATGTTGGTCCCTAATAAGCATCTTGTAACCCAAACTCTATCACAGCATCTTTTTCCAGAGTGCCCAACCTGCAAGAGTTTCTTTATATCTTGTTTGGTTCCTGAAGTCATTACTAGGCCACCTGTGTTTTCTGGGTAGACTTTGACATTTGTCTCAGTCAGGTTGTTCAGAACAGTGGTGGGGGTAGAATATGTGTGGATAGGGAACTCCTGTTGTCCAAGCAAGCTGCCAGCCATCTAGCTCCTTAACTCAGCTACCTAATCATCTCTCTTTTGTTTTGTTTTTTTTTTTTGAGACAGAGTCTCACTCTGTTGCCCATGCTAGAGTGCCATGGCATCAGCCTAGCTCACAGAAACCTCAAACTCCTGGGCTTAAGTGATCCTTCTGCCTCAGCCTCCCTAGTAGCTGGGACTACAAACATGCACCACCATGACTGGATAATTTTTTCTATATATTTTTAGTTGGCCAATAAATTTCTTTCTATATTTAGTAGAGACAGAGTCTCACTCTTGCTCAGGCTGGTTTCGAACTCCTGACCTTGAGTGATCCTCCCGCCTTAGCCTCTCAGACTGCTAGAATTACAGATGTGAGCCACCACGCCTGGCCTAATCATCTCTTTTAAATGCTAACATTGATTCCTTTTAGAGATTATACAATCCAAATGTATAATGATAAAAATATTTTCCCAGTTAGTGAAGGGCTGTCTCTATTTTTAGAGATAGTGTGAAATGTGGTTTTGCTGTATTATTTGAGAATAATACAACTGCTATAATTCAATAATTTAATTTTACTATAGAGAGGAGAATTAAACAGGATAGATGAAAGTCATAAGAAATGTAAAGTATACATAGCAAGTAAGCTAGAAACTTATAATTCATAGGATGTGTTAAGTATAGATAATGAGTAAGCATGTAGCTTCTGAGACAGGCAGAATATATAAGAGGTTTTAAATGTACATAGTAAATTAGTAACCAATAAAATATATTAAAATATAGAGAGAATAAGTGAAATATAATAGAATAGAGTGTTATTGTGGATAGAAAGTGATGGATAGAACAAGAGCAAGTCATGATCATGTTACCCCTGGTCTGAAAATTATGTAGCTTCTAATTGGTCACACTTTGTTGACATCCAGTAGGGTACAATATTGAATTCACATGTGTTCTTCCCAAGAAAACCAAATGAATCTTATGGCTTTTCAGTAGACCTATCAACAAGCTACATCTATGTCCAGGTGTGCTTGTCCCTGCATCTCTCCAACTGTGTGCCATTGGTCCCAGGAATCTCTCATTTGTGGGCTGAGAGCTCACAATGCATAGTTTTACAATTATTCCACCAGTGTAGCATAATGTGGCAGCCAGGGGCAGGGGCAGGAGAGAGAAAGAAAGAACAGAAAAACATCCTAGAGGATTCAGGTGTGTAGTACTTTCACCCTGCTTGTACCCTATGTTAAGTGTGCTAAGCTATCCCATCTCTTTCCTCTTGTTTCTCACTCTGTGTTTTAAATTGATTTAATAAACTGTGTGTGATTCAAGTATTGTAATTTGGTTTATGAACTTTTCTGTTTCATAACCTCTGGGATAGCCTGATAGTGATCTGGATGACCACCATTGCATAAAAATGGTTTCCCACATGATACAGCAGGTTATCATCATTTTATTTTCTTGCTAAGCAACTCATCACTCTTAGCTGGCAATCACAAGAAAGCATCACTAGTATTTAAAAGGAATTTTCCTAGCACTCTGGGAGGCCGGGGCGGGTGGATAGCTCAAGGTCAGGAGTTCGTAACCAGCCTGAGCAAGAGCAAGACCCTGTCTTTACCAAAAAATAGAAAGAAATTAATTGGATAACTAAAAATACATAGAAAAAATTAGCCAGGCATGGTGGCACGTGCCTGTAGTCCCAGCTACTCAGGAGGCTGAAGCAGTAGGATTGCTTGAGCCCAGGAGTTTGAGGTTGCTGTGAGCTAGGCTGATGCAATGGCACTCTAGCCTGGGCAACAGAGTGAGACTCTGTCTCTCCAAAAAATAAATAAATAAAAGGAATTTTCTCTCTCTCATGGGGAAGTGCAATAGTTTTTCAATTCAATGGTTACAGTGGTTTTAAAATAAGTCACAAATTCTTTGATACTCCTCCTTTCAATAGGTGGAGCTTAATTTCCTTCTCTTTGAGTGTGGGCTAGACTTAGATACTCTTTTCTCATGAATAGTGTATGGCAGAAGTGATGGTTTGTAACTTCTAAGACTAAGTCATATTGGCATTGTGGCTTCCTTCTTGCTTCTCTTTGTCTTGGATCCTTTCCTCTGGGGGGAAAAGAACGGTCATAGGAGGACACTCAAGCAGCCCTATGTGACATGACCCATCCAGTGAAGAATGGAGACCTCTGGCCAAAAGGCACATGAGTGAGCTTGGAGTTGAATCCTCTAGCCCCGATCAAGCCTTCGGGTGACTACAGCCCTAGCCAGCATCTTGATTATAACCTCATGGCAGACCCTGAATCAGAACCACCCATTAAACCATTCTCAAATATTTGAACCACAGAAACTGTTAGATAAATATTTGTTGTTTTAGGTCATTAAGTTTTGGGATAAGTTGTCATTTAGTCATAGGCAACGAATGCAATGATCCACCATGATGGGTAGGCAAGAGTGAGGGGTTCTTCCATGTGAAAGTCTGATTTTATCTTGTGGCCCACAGAGAGCAAGTAAACCAATAATTTATAAAAAAATAAAGAATCAACATTTCTAGGTTTTGAGGAAAGCATTGCAGGAAATCTTGCACTTAAAACTGTTTAATTTTCAGAAGGCTATGCCACATTCATGATGTTAAAAACCTTGGAAAAATGTGCTTTGCCCTTTCTGTGTCTGTATGACGAATGATATCTCCAAGGGCATCAGTGCCTCATCAGAGGCAAAAACCTCTTATGGATTTAATGCCTTAACATTGCTCCTCAAATTTATATTTAACCTAAAGTTGTATTTAATTTACCAAAATCCAAACCTACCCCTCCTTTCTCATGGAAAAAATATGTTTACTTAATTTATATTAGGCTTAAGCCAAGCTTCAGGAAACCTCAAGGATTCAATACTAAGAGCCAGAACTGTGATTCACATAGCTGCAGCAGAGTGATTATAAAACACAATTAAATACACTTCCTGTTACTATGCCTGTTTGTCTTGTGCTTATGCCAAAGTCATATTTATTCCTGGTGGACTTGATCCAACATATTAGGAGGAAGAAATATTTCAGCTGTCAGCAATTCTTTTACAGTCCTACATTTCCATTAAGGATTAGCCAAAAATTTGGGGGGATGATTGTATGATTTGATTTTCTCTACCAATGTACCCACAAAAACAGCACAGACAGGCTTTAGAACCAGACATATATGGTTTACATTCTAGTTCTACTGCTTACTAACAGCAGAATTCAGTCTGGTACATAATGTCCTTGAGCTTCAGTGTCCTCATCTCTAAAATGAACATAATGACTTCAGTCTCACAGTGGTCTTGTAAGGACTCAGAAAAATAATGTGTGCTACAAATTTGTCACGTGGTAGACACCCTATCTCTTTCCACCTTTATTCATCACTGTAAACCATCACTCATGCCTCCCACCTTATGTACTCAACATTCTATGGTGCCTTCTATAGTACTTTTCAGTGAATACTTACTAAATTCACTATTATTTTCTTAATAGTATCAATAACACTTTAGAGTTCTATAAACTTTGGCAAAAATATCTGTTATTATCGACTATGCAAATGACTCTGTGTGTCTATATTAATAATTATACTACCTGAGATGTCCTTACCAATGCAAAACAAGTCAGTTCAAACAGAGAACCATGGAAATAAAGATAATTCTTTCCTTTAGAAACTGCTACTTGCCTTGCTTCTTTCCCATTCAACATATCTTTTAGAAACACATTTTGTTAGAGTGTTCATGAGTTCTTTATCATTGTTATTTGAATACTATTTTTCTGTTAGCCAGAAATAGTAGTTTCAATGAACTTGTAGGTAAACCTGATTCATTATCTATTCTTTAGAAAAATTGCTATGTCTGTGTATCTCATGTTTTTCTCTTTAATAAAGTGGTTCCCAAACTTGACATCAGAACGCTGCATGCCTTGTTATAAGAACAGATGCCTGGGCCCAGTGTTTTCCCAGCTGGGTTCAGAACTGGGGTGGGGCCTACACATTTGTATCTCAAAGAAAAAAAAGTCTACAATGGATTCTAAAATACACAAAACTTTAAAAACCAAAAATATAAACCTTTATTTTTAAGAATTGAGATTGTTATCTGTTAAAAAATCCAACTTTTAAAAACTTAACTTTTTAATGACAACCCTATTGACCCTGTTATTCAACTTTTACTACTCTCCATTGGTACCTTCCTCATGTGGCAGCACTGCAACAGCTTCAAACTGCCTTTGCCATTCTACTCTTGCTCTGCTTTTGTGCATCATTCCAAATAGCAGCAAAAGTAATCTTAAAGCCTAACAAAGGTCATGTAACTCCCTGGCTGAAAGTTTTTCCATGGTTTCTCTCTATACTGGGGACAAAACACAACTTCCTTTCCATGACCTACAAGGCCCTGTATCACTTGGCCCCTGCTCATCTCTCCAATCCAATCTTGGACCACTTTCCTCTTGCTCAGTGTGCTCCAGCCTTCACTTGCTCCAACATACCCAGCTTCCCTACCCAAGGGATTCATATAAACTGCTTCTTCTACCTGTAAAGCGCTTCCCTTCCAATCTTTGTGGGGCTGGTTCTTTCCTTCTTTAGGTCTCAGCTCAAATGTTATCTTTCCAGAGAAGCCTCCCCTGACAACCCATTCCAAGGTAGAGTTCCCCTTTCCTTCCACTGTATTCCCTATCTCAGCCCCTCCTTGTCTCCTGCATAGCACCTATGACAACTTATAACTATTTTATCAATGTGTATTTTTAATTGATTTTTATCTTTCTCCTCTAAGAGGAGGTAAGCTCCATGAAGGCAGGAAGCTTGTCTCTTTCCTTGTTATAGTCCCAGAGCTCTTTGAATCTTATAGCAAATGATACAAAACATTAACCTGCTCGTTTCCCACCTCCTAGCCCCCATTCAATATATATTCATATTATCTTTCTTTCACCTAAATATAGTGGACAAAGAATGATATAAAGTTTTTGATAGACTGAGAAAAAGCAGTTGATTGAGTTGGTTTGAGATGTTTGCTTTTTCAGTGTAAGGCTTTCACTGAGTCACCTGGGCAGCTTAGTAATGAAGCTTGCAAATAAATAAAGCTTAACCGAGAGATTTTAAAGCTCCTTGAAACATCACGAAAAGCTGCAGATTATATTGAGGGAAAGGAGCAGAGAATGTTAGCTTTAATACATACCAAACTTGAGGCAGGGGCCCTACAACAAAGAGAGGGTAAATAATCTACCATCTACAAGGAAGTAACTAGCTAAAAGGTCATCTAGCACAAAATACTCATACTGAGTAAAATACCCACCAAGGTCTTTTAAAGGGCTCCTGTGGTTATATTACTATTATGAATCCTCAGCAGGAGTGCCTCAATATGAGGTGTCAAGGATGTTGCTAATCACCACTAGGTTTGCCTAAGCAGACACTCCAGCTATCAAAGCAGACTGTCAATGTGTGTCTATAGAGAACTCCCTGCCTACAAATTAAACTGGCAACTTTTATCCCACATGCCAATGGAGTAGCAAACAAGCATTCTTGAAGAGAGCATTTGGAAGAGAAAGTGCCAACAGTCTGTCCAGTAGTGAAAGTTTCCCCGACAGTCACATTCCTTGGGAGGCCCTCTAGATGGACTCCAGAATCCAGTTACTACTGGTGAAGGGGTGAGATGGGAAGGCAGTGACAAGTTCTGTGGAGTCCCTCATTCCCTCCCATCATGGACATTGCTCTGTTTCTAGAAATATTCCTGCTCTTTATCAAAGAAGTCAGTGCTGCATGATGCCTGGCAAGCTCCCTTATATTCCTGAATTAACTGTAGAAATTGTACAGCTGATAGAGCAAGAATATATCCACTTGTCAGAGGCCAGCCATCGCCTTGTGGAGCAGTGCAGTGCTGGCAATACAGTAGGATTTTTGGTTAACAAATTTTTTTATTTTGAAATAATTTAAGAATTAGAGGCCGGGTGCGGTGGCTCACACCTATAATCCTAGCACTATGGGAAGCCGAGGTGGGCAGATCGTTTGAGCTCAGGAGTTCAAGACCAGCCTAAGCAAGAATGAGACCCCCGTCTCTAATAAAAATAGAAAGAAATTAGCTGGACAACTAAAAATATATATAGAAAAAATTAGCCTGGCATGGTGGCGCACGCCTGTAATCCCAGCTACTCAGGAGGCTGAGGCAGGAGGATCGCTTGAGCCCAGAAGTTTGAGGTTGCTGTGAGCTAGGCTGATGCCACGGCACTCTAGCATGGGCAACAGAGTGAGACTCTGTCTCAAAAAAAAAAAAAAAAAGAATTAGAGAAGAGAATAATACAGAGAATTTCTGTATATCCTTTACCTGACTACCCCTAATGTTAACATCTTACATACCATGGTACGTTTGTTAAAACTAAGAAATCAACATTGGTATAATACTATTTATTAAACCATAGATTTTGTTAGAATGTCATCAAATTTATTCCCAACATTAGGCTTTTGATGGCTATGATTTCCTAATAGGAATATCTCTGAGCCAAAAGAGAAAAGGAAACAAATATTTGATAAGGTCAAAAATAAGTCTCAAGTGTCAGTATTCAACCAGCAGTTCAGGAGGTCAGTCTATACAAAGAGAGCAGCCAAACATCATTTAGGTTTTCTGAATGTCGTCAAGGTAGGTGCTCCTTCCTTCTTAATTGCTTTGGTCTTTTGGTTAGGAACTGTAGCTTTTCTTGTAGTTAATTTTTTTTCTGTTTGCTGCTTTCTTCTCCCTAGTCTTTGGAAATAGGCAGTACAGTTGGGTAACAACATGGTTTGTTAACCATGAGATAGAGCAGAATGCTGATTTTATTTTGTCTTTGGTCAAGATGAAACATGTAAATTTTAAAATGCAGCCAATGCGTGGGAGTTGTAGCAAATAACTGGAAGAACTGTACTAGTAGAATAATTTAGCAGAGAGAACACTTAACACAGGCACTTTTGACTTTCTCCTACTCTAATCCATTTTATTCTTAAATGGGATTAAGTTTCTACGTCTAAGTCTGGTGTTTGCCATTTAGTTCTAAACTAGAAAGCTCTGCTTAATTAACTCAGCTACTTGGGCCAAATGAGAAACCAGACGTTAAAATTTTATTTTGAGGTACCTTTTTTTTTTAGAGACTATCACTGTATAAGACAACCATAGATCAAGGATTTGAGACACTCTTTATGTTCTTGTTTGCCTCTCCTTTTGATTCTCTCCTACGTCAATTCTCTTTAGAATACAATTAACTTGCAGAGCTGGAGCTGTGAGTTTAATCAAGAGGATTTTTCAGAAAACACTCTAACAACTTCAGAAAGTGATTTCCTACTATATGCCTAGAGAGCTAAGGGGGAGATCTGAGGGATCCACCCTTGGATTATCTCTGTCACAGTAGGGCTAATCTTAAAAGTGGTGTTCTCTGGTTTTCTTCTTGGCATTAAAAGTTGCCTCAAATGGACCAGAATCTTGGCCCATCAGCACTAATACTTTACATTGTGTGGTGCTCTGCAACTCACAAAGTGTTTCCACTTTTGATCTCACTTTGTCTTTAGGCATCTCCATGAGATCTGTGTTCCATGACTAAAATAACCGAACCTTTGTATGTGTAGTTTCCCAAGGACACAAAGTTAATAAGTGATTGAGTTGGGATGAGACTGTAACCATGGGACCAGCTCAAACTGATTAACCATCGCTTAAGTTGTTACAGGTGACCCAAAGTCAAGATTTCCTGGGCATGCACCATAGAAAGGGCTTTAATCTCCTAATTGTTAACACCACCAGCCTGGCAGACTGGCCGCATTGGCATTATCTGGGAGTAATTAGAAAGCTTGACCCACCCCCAGATCAGGGAGACAGATGCAGGGGTCCTCAAACTTTTTAAACGGGGCCAGTTCACTGTCCCTCAGACCGTTGGAGGGCTGTTGGAGAGTGCGGCGCATATTCCACACATGTGAACTGTGGGCCTGGGACGAGTCGGCTACTAAGCAGGACAGGCGGCAAAAACACCTGGCCGGCGGGATAAATGTACTCAGTGGGCCGCATGTGGCCCGCGGGCCATAATTTGAGGACCCCTGGAGGGTTGCATCTGGTCTCCTTGCCAGTTGGTTAGAAATAATGGTTTTTCTTTTCTCAAAAGCTGGCACCATAGTACTAGCTTCTATGTGCATCTGGCAGTGAGTCCATTGCTCAGTAACAATTTTGGCAGCCCAGATGGGACAAAGTCTGCCTGAGGCACTGTAGGCCCTTGACAGAGCACAGGTCCCTCTTCACTGACCCTGAGTGGCCATATAGATTGGTTTGTCTAGAGGCTTGGCTGTGAGCTCCTTGCTACTCCATTGTGATGCTTCAGGTTCCTCAGTGCTAATCTCTCTTTTGAGAAAAGGAACAGCTTCTGGATCTGTTTGTGTGTTTGTGTCAGACACTTGGGTGAGTAACCTCATTAATATGTGCTTATACCTTAAACTGACTTTGATCTCTTCATAAGGATTATGAGTTAGAGTCCTACCCTTTCAGTCCAGGCTTGTGGGTTAGAGTCCCAAAGGATAAGGGCAATACTAAAAAGCTGTAACTGCTGAGGTACTGAAGTTTGGTTCTGGTTTCTGCTTGTCTTTGATCTGTGTAACAATATTTGGTCTCTAGGTTGTATTCTCTGGAATTGGGCAATATTTAGCTATGAGCCAAGAAATAGAGAAAACAAATGAGTATTCATAAATCAAGCAAATAAGCCCAAATGTTTTTTCAAGTTCATGCAATTTAGTAATCTTTTGGCAAATAGGACTCATGTAAGATTGTTGGTTTAAAATGGCTGTGTTTTCTGAGTTATCAACAAATATGAATGTATTTAAGATTCTTACTTTCATGATACTTGCCTGGAATGTAGTAATATAAAATTGGTTGATAGAAAATTTAGCTTGGGATGATGGCTAGATTTGTCTGTCTCATGAAAATGAATGAATTGGGTGGATGTGGACAGGATATGTTTGTAAATGAACTTTAAGCCTATGTCTCTGGCAACTATAAAATGTATATTTGTGGATGGTCAGTTCATTGAAAATTAGGGTTGCTCTTTTTGACCCCAAACTAACTATTTGGATATTAGGTCCTCTGGAAGCCTAAGAGACATATTAGGCTTATTTAGTATATTAAAATCATGTGGGAAGCATTTCCAACTATGAAATGGTGTTTAATTTTCTTTGGGTTATATTTGTATTATTTTACAGTCACCTGTGATAGCAAGTGTTTTAAACCTTTGATATCTGACAAATGTTCCAAAATCAAAATCTCAAATTCTAAATTGAGAGATAACATTGTAATGTGCAGAAGCCTTTTAATTTAATCAAGCCCCATTTATTTCATTTATTTATTTTTGTTGCTGTGATTGCCCTTGATTAAACTAAAAAGCCAAGAGGCTTCATGAATTACAAGTTAAAAATCCAATCAGGTGCTTGTTTTGGCAGCACATATACTGAAATTGGAATGATTCAGAGAAGATTAGCATGGCCCCTGTGCAAGGATGACATGCAAATTCATGAAGTATTCCTTTAAAAAAAATCCAATCAGAGCTCTGGTGGTACAGGCCATATGTAGGGCTGAGCTAGGCTGGGATCACAATGCCCCTGGAGAATGGGCAAAGTTAAACCATTACAAAGAATATTTAATAACTGGAATGCAAAAGGGGGTCCCCAAACCTGAATAAGGTCCAGGAAGTACAACAAGGACCAAAGGAGAATACCTCTCTTGAAAGGGTTTTTGAAGTCTGTAGACAGCATATTGACATTGACTTGGAATACCCAGAAAGCATGAAACTGGTTGGTGTGACTTTCATCAGAGTGCTCCCAACATAAACAAATTAGAGAGCAGAGAGGGGATTGGGGGTGTCAATGACTTGGTTAAGATTAGCTTTAGGGTATCTGGTAGCTGTGACCAAGTCCAAGAAGAGACTAAGCAGTGTCATACAAAACAAGCTGCACTACTTACTGCCTCTTTCAGCTGTGATCAATCAAAACCCAGTTAAGGTGCTTACTGGAGGAAACAGTCATGGGTAAGATGCCCTGAGGCTCCACCACTTGGCCAAAAGTGTTGTCCATCCTTAGGGCCACAACAGTGTATGTATTGTAAACAAGAGGGCCATTGAAAATGGGAGTGTCCTAACTGTCCACGGTGGGTGGAGGAAGAAAATCCTCATAACTCAACCCACCTGATGTCACAACTTGCTGATAGTGACCAGGAATGATGGGACCCAGCGCTCCTCTAACTACTTATAGACTTTTTATAACCTGAGATTGGCCAGTTTGTCTTTGAGCAGTAGTTGCAACCTGTGAGCTCTTAAAATAAGCTGAAAACTTCACTTTGGGCCAACCTACCATAGTGCATACCTTGCACTGTGTACGGCCTCTTCTTGAATAAAAAGTATATTGACTGGCTTCTGGGAGATGAAGCTACTCTATTAAACAACTCAAACATAAAATTAAAGGCAATATCCACATTAAACCCAGCCACCCTGCTTCTAAACACTGCAGAAGAATGTGTAAGTTTATTCTAGCAGGTCTAACTTCACCGATAAGCCTTTGGAAAACCCAGACCTAGAGATGTTTACAGATGGGAGCAGTTTCATGGACAAGGGTCTCTGGAAAGCTGGATATGCAGTAGTAAATCACCAACTTTCAGAAAATTTTGGAAGCTGAGGCTATACTACCAGGTATATCTGCTCAAAAGGCAGAAGTTTTTGCCTTCACACAGGCTTTACATCTCAGGACAAAAAAAGATAATCAATTGTTCTGACTGTGAGTATGCTTTTATGGTAGTATTAGTATATGCACATGGGGCCATATGGAAGGAGAGAGGCTTGCCGACTTCAGGGGAGATTAAATCAAAAAACCAACTTAACCTGAGATAAGGTCTTGGCTGTTATCCTGCTTAGAAGAAGAGTGGGCCCTAGAAGCAGGTTCCGATTGAACCCCTATAAAATGCTATATGGGAGACCCTTAAGACTAACTATTGTACTCTTTTTTTTTTTTTTTTTTTTTTTTTTTTTTTTTTGTGACAGAGTCTCACTCTGTTGCCTGGGCTAGAGTGCCATGGTATTGGCCTAGCTCACAGCAACCTCCAACTCCTGGGCTCAAGCAATCCTTCTGCCTCAGACTCCCGAGTAGTTGGGTACTACTATGCCCGGCTAATTTTTCTTATATATATTTTTAGTTGTCCAGCTAATTTCTATTTTTAGTAGAGACAGTGTTGGGGGGGGGGCGTGTCTTCACTCTTCCTCAGGCTGGTTTCGAACTCCTGACCTTGAGCAATCCGCCCGCCTCGGCCTCCCAAGAGTGCTAGGATTACAGGCGTGAGCCACCTCGACCATCTAACTATTGTACTCTTAAACGATCACGTTGTAGGTGAGTTGGATACTATGGGGTGTGTGTGGTCTCTGAGTGTGGCTTTGTCTGCTGTACATGAGTGTGCTTCTGGTCGTCTGTTTCCTACAGATGTTCCTATACATATATAGCCCAAATGGAATAGACCCTATGAAATTCTCCTGGTGACTCATCCACCTGTAGAGTTCAAAGGAATTAAGCCCTAGGTTCACTATTCGTGAGTAAAGATAGTACCTGTTAATAGTCAAGACTCTCCTTGCCCCTTTATAATCCCCATACAGGTTAAGCTTATCGTGGGCAACAGGAAGTAAGAGGGCCGAGTCATTCAAATACCAGATGGCTATGTAAACCTACAGCTGATTTCTCCACCTAGGTATAAGCTTGTGAACCCCCAAATGATCACAAGTTACTTTTCAAGAAAAAATAAGATAGAAAGGGCTCCTGGATCTCTGAATGATAAAGCCATTTCTGTATCAAAAACCAGTTTCTGCCTGATCAGACTTGGGAGGCCAGAAGCAGACAGCAGTTGAAGGAGACAGCTTAGCCAAGTTACTGGACTAGGCCTTTATTAATGCCACCTGATCTTTAAGCTATTGAGAATAAAATCTATTTTTGAGGGTCTGCTTAAGTTAGGAATTAGAGCTCTATGTATGTTGGTTTTTTGGGTTTTTTTTTTTTTTTTGGGTCAAGGTACAGAAGGTACAGAGCTATCTCATATTTCAATACCCCCTGATCCAATACAACTCATTCTTCAAAACCAGACCTGTTCCCCTTGAAAGCAGGAAGCAGCTAGACAATCATTGCCCCATTTCCTTCAAGATTAAATGCACAAGAAAATGGGGGACTTTTAATCATGGGAAGAGCTCAAACTGATTAATAATTGCTTAAGTTGTTACAGGTGATGAAGAGCCAAAATTGCCCATGAGTGTGCAATAGAAAGGGCTTTAACCTCCTAATTGTTAATACCACAAGCCTGGCAGACTGGCTGCGCCAGTATCACCAGAGACTAGTTAGAAAGGATGTAAAAGCTTGACCCACCTCCAGATCCGGGAGATAAATTTGAGCATTGCCTCCTATTTCCTTGCTGGTTGACTAGCAATAAAGCTTTTAACAGCTGATACCATACTACTGGCTTCTGTGTGTGTCAGGTAGCAAGCCCATTGCTTGGTAACAAGACTGTTTCTTTATTTTTCATAGCCAAGCAAGTTCTTGGTCTTAACTCAAAATCAGCCTAAGGTACTGCCCTCCATGTTCTGTGGAGTCTTTGCATGCTTGCTCATCTCTGACAGTAGAAATGGCCTCATATTTCAATCATATTCAAATATTAGTAACTTTCAAATGTAACTTGTCTTTGGCTCTGAAATCAGTTGGCCAAAATTAATAGTATGGGGTTTGCTTTCTTTAATGAAATCATAAGAAGCAATAACAAAGGACTTTCCTGTTAGCAAGGAATTAACTTTTTCTTAACAACAGCTGTTTCTACTGGAAAGTTCTTGCTACTGTAGAATAACTAGAAAATCTAGTTCTTTCTATTCTGACTAACCCTACATTTTCTAGACTTTTGCTCAATAAGTTGCCTTCATAGCTTTTTCCTAATCTAACTTTTATTCACATGAGTTTGCCTTTCTATTATAATATGTTTAGGACTCTAGAAAGCTTTTTATCCTGTTTCCTCATTTGCAAATCACTAATGACCTTAGTTTTTCCTGCTTGTAGTACTACTAGAACTTCTTAGACCTGATAAGAGTTGAACAAAGACTTCATTTTATTAAAACACTTGACAGATAAATTGTCGGCAGTGGAAATGCCTTGCTTAGATGTGATATAGTAAAAATAGCTTACATTGAGAAGGTAAAAATCTGCCTTGTCATTCATCAAGTTGCTACAACAGATGCAAATAAGCCAGCTACAAGTTATCAGGAAAGAACATTTCTCTCCAGGTCACTGCAACTGTGAAGTGTCATATACACTACCTTCTTTGAGTAACTACTGTACTTTTTTTTACTGAGAAACTTGTTCTCTAAAATCAGATTATCAGAAACTTAAGTGTTTGAAATTAGATCAGTAACATGAAATTCCTTATTGTTGCCTAGAGCATCTGAGTCACTGAAAGAAGCAACCTGGGGGTTCCAACTCAGGTGCAGAAAAAGGGTTTCAGTATACAATGTCCCACATCTATCTTAGCTTTGTAATCCCTAAGGACACAGGAGCTTGAGACTGCTTTGCAGTCTAGTCCTGATGTTGACCCCTTTAAACACTGAACTGCTTTGCTTTGAGCTCATTTCCCTAAACTCCACCTTCCCCCAAATCCTATAATAACCACATTGTGCTTTGGTGAGAGTCGTTCCATAATTACCCTGTTGTCCACGCTCCCTTATTGTAATGGATCAACAAATCTGACTTTGGCTTTGTCCTTGGTGGTTTTAGGCTGTCGAACTAAGATATGTGGCCAGTGGGTTGGTTAGTTTCTCATGAAAATTTGTTCAAAAAACACCAGTGTAAGATTTCAGAGGGGAAAAGAGCTGAGTTTGTTGGATATTGTTTTTTAAGTTGCCCATCCCCCTGTACACAACTGGCTCAGTTTTCCAGCTAAGAATAAGGAAGAAATTCAAATACCTTTAGGCTGGCTTCTGAACATAGTTTTCTCTTGGAAAATGGAATTCAACAGACTCCTCAGTCTTGGTTATAACTTGATAAGGATCTTCAGTAATCAAATGGAGTTACTCTTTGGAGGGACAGCTTGGCTCATGACATAGAGGACTTATATAAAGCAGCCTGGCCTTTTAAAATTTTGGATCCAATAACCTTACAGCCTCTCCTTGGGCACAGTCTTGTTCCCCATGCCTGTGACTGTTAAAAGCTAAAGTTTACTACTGGCAATCCCACTGGTTTTCTCTCTGTTCTGCCTTACTTCTCATTTTAAATTTTCTAGTTTGTTTGCAGATCTGACTACTTTTCCTATTGACCTTTTGTCTTTCTAAAAGATTGTTTCAGACTTTGCTTTTTTTCCCCCACAAGTGACTTCTACCTCTTAAAAGGCCTATGTACTATTCTAAAATGCCTAAGAAACTAGCCTAAAGTCATTGAATTAAGTCATATCCTTTAAGGTATTAGGGGCTTGATTTGGCCTGCAAGGACACTGATCATTGCCTCTAACTTGCTGTGTTATCTTGTGCATAAGTTCTGTTGGATCCTGAAACTTTGCAGACTTTTCTATTTGGTTTCCAGAGACCATCAGTGCTCTGAGTCAGGCTTTACTTTATAAAAGTTTACCCAGCTGCACCACTACTCCTTACCATGTGAAGGTGCCATGTGGATGTAGTGGCATTTGAATCTCACTGGGCATTCACAGAAGGCTACTCTTTCAGGTACCCATGGGGTGACATTAACATATCAGCAGTTTTGTCTTAGGACAGGGCCTCAGCTCAGCTATGTCCATGTTGTGATAGCCCCTGGGGCCTAAAAACCACTGGGGACCCCAAGGAATAGAAGAGACATGTTGGGCAAGATAACAAGGAGGATGTGAAAAGGCTGGTTACATATGGAGCTGAGGGTGGCGCCAGTAGTGGCTCCACAGGAAATCCAAATGCTGTTGGAAGCAAAAGGAGGCCTGAACTAGTAAGCTGCAGTGCTTCATGCTGTCTCAAACTCAGATGTAAGAAATCTTAAAGGTAAGTGGCTGGTTAAAGTCAAGTTGCCAAATCAGATGGAGGATAATCTACTTTGTTCACAATGGTAACTAGTCTAAAAATCCAGGAAGTCATGAATGATAGAGTCTATTGATGTGAGAGGGCCAAGTGACTGGCAGCTGGGGATGTGCAGGTCCCATGATATTAGGGAATAGTCATATTCCCCAGGTATTGTCCATTTGAGCATTCAATGATGGGTGTCTGAGGGACAGAAGCTATAGTTGGTGTAGTTCCACACCAACTACACCAACTACAATTTTTGGGGGTGAGCAATTGTTCACTAAAGTAGGTTCATGCATGCCATTTGGGAAAATAAAATTGCAAGGATATTTTTTTAAACCCAATTAATGTACTTTAGATGCCTGGGAGTGATGGAGAAGTAGATATGGATACAGACTGGAAGAGCCTTAAACTTATCCTCTAAATATGGCTAGGATTGGAAATAAGGTGATTTGGTCACAGAGTTGTAAAGTTCTAAGAAGGAAGTGGTAACTGGAGTAAATGTGGTACCTGTGTTAAGTCTGAAAAATACCATTTCTTTGACTATGTCCATCAGGTAGATAGTATCACAACAGCCATGGGAAAATTCATACGAAATCCAGGGATGTTCATAGCTTGGAAAAGTGCAAGATCTTCAAGTTCCCACATCTAACAGATGTTAGATTTAGGTGTTACAAGGAACTTTTCAAAGGTTCCCTATTATGGTGGGTTTAATTACCATAGATCTCTGTATTCCAGGTATCTGAAGGAAGAGATGAACAGAAGCCTCTTGGAGCAGAATCTCAGGGAGACAATGCTCAGGTAAACTGCCTAACTCCATCTATAATCTTGGATTTTTGTCCTCGCTGTGAGTAGGTGAATTTCATTCATTGCCTAAGCTAGGTTGTTTTCTCCAGCTTTATTAACACCCTACAAGCCTTTTCTAAGGGCTGGCAGGGCTGGAGTTATCCCAGAAGGATAGCTTACTGAAAATCTGTGGCCTTTACATGTGAAGCAATTAAAGCATAGGCAACACTCTGATCTCACTCATGTGACAGAGATTGACTCTATTAGCCAAGCTCTGGAATAACCCCTGTTGTGAGTTAGTGACAACCTAGTCTGTCTGGCTTACAAAAGGGAGTCTCATTTTGCTATAGCTCATGAGCATAGGCTAGTTCTGCAGTTATATAAAATGTAGAGACAACTCCCTTGTCTCTGTGTTTGAAATATTTGTAGAGATGGAGCACTTAGAATTCTGAATATAAGAGGCAGGACACTGTAGGACATATAGATAGGTCTGGTGGCAAAGCTGAAAAATAGTGATTGGATCTTATGGTAATGCTGATGAGGTTAATAGCTAGAAGAACCCGAATGCCAAGGCTCAGTAAAATAATCTGCTTCTTCCTGGGTAGCTTGACAGCAGTGGTCTTGTGAGACATTGTCCTACCCTTAGCAGGGGCTATCCATCAATAAGTGGCTTACAGTTGCTGCTGGCCTGTTAAACCAAGGCTTGGTTCACAAATCTGCTAATTCTCTTTAATAGACCATCTCATCAACTTGGAGACAGGTTTACTCATCGACGCTTCTCAAAAGGATGAGCATGAGGATGCGAGATAGAATGTAGGGTCTTGCTGGTTAATGTCTATTACTGGGCCAGGTGCTTCCTAGTAGCAGGGGCAAAAGCTTTCTGGGCCTTGGGTATAGCTGCGTGACATCCCCTTCTGTGGGTGCTAGCATAAACACAGTTGGCTGCAGGGTTCCATCTCCTGTTCAGTGGAGGTAGATGGCAAATATGTATGGAGAGGTGAAGGTAGCTGACCTTTAGTCATTCTCAAGTTTGCTTATTTGAGAATGACTGGAAGTCAGCTACTTGGACATGTGCCATTGGGCTGGGTCACGTTATCTTCCATCCCCACATACAGAAGGTCCTCAAATAACATCATTTTGTTCAGTGTTGTTTCATTATAATGTTGTAGGGAAAAAAACCACTGTCTGTGTGGAATTTGCATACTTCTTCCCATGTCTTTGTGGGTTTTCTTCAGGCACTCTGGTTTCTTCCCACATCCCAGAGATGTACACATTAGGTGAATTGGTGCATCAACATGGTGTGTGAGTGTGCCCTGTGATGGGATGGTGTCCTGTCCAGGGCTGGTTTCTGCCTTGTGCCCTGAGCTACTGGGACAGGCTCCAGCCACCTGCAACCCTGAACTGGAATCAGTGGGTAAATAATTCTTACTAGGCTTTATTAATCTTTAAGTGTATTTATAGCTCAAATTTAATTTCAGTGTTTAATATTAGAAGTTTTTTTTGTCTCTAGTTTGTTTTTGAGACCAGAAATATGCCATAGGAACTCTTGTTTATATCGGTTAGTTTGTGGTAAGATTGGTTTCATTATACATCAATTTGCTTAAAGTTGCAGTTTCTAAGAGCCTATTGACATTGAGTAAGGACTTATTCTACCTCTCCCTGGGCTTAATAATTGGGCCAATGCCAATATGTTTGGATTCTGTTCATCTATACTACCAATCTATATCTTTCAAGTTTGGCATTTAGTCCATTTATGTTCAAAGTTAGTATTGATATGTGAGGTTCTGTTCTTGTCATGTTGTTATCTGTTTGCTTTGTATTCTCAATTGTATAATTGTTCTATAAGACCTGTGAGTCTTATGATTTCATGTGTTTTTATAATATTAACCTCTTGTTTCCATATTTTAGAAATCCCTTAAGCATTTCTTGCAGGGTTAATCTAGTGATGATGAATTTCCTTAGTGTTTGCTTATCTGGGAAATACTTTATTTCTCCTTCACTTATGCTTACTTAGTTTAGCAGGATACAAAATTTGTGGCTGACAGTTCTTTCCTTTGAGAATATTGAAAATAGGACACCAATCTCTCCTGGCTTGTAAGGTTTCTGCTGAGAAGTCTGCTGTTAGTCTGATGGGCTTTCCTTTATAGGTGATTCTATGTTTTTCTCTTACTACTTAAATTTTTTTCTTACATTGACTTTAGATAGTCTGACTATATGCCTTGGTGAAGTCTGTCTTGCAATGTATCTCCCTGGTGTTCACCAAACCTCTTGTATCTGGATGTCTAAATCCCTTGCAAGACCAGGGTAGTTTTTCTCCATTATCTTCTCCAATAAGCTTTCCATACTTTCTACATTTTCTTTTACTCCCTGAGGAATACCTATCATTCATAGGTTTGGGCACTTTGCATATTCCTATATTTCTCAAAGGCTTTATTCATTTTTTATTTTTATTTTTCCATTGTTCTTTTTCTGTACCAGAGAGAGTCTAGAATTTTATTTTATTTTTTGTATTATCATACCTCACTTTTTTTAAAATTTCAGGATATTATGGGGGTACAAACATTTTGGTTATGTTATAACTTTGCCTCACCCAAGCCAGAATTAGAGGTGTGCCCTTTTCCTCCTACAATGCTCACCTTGTCCATTAGTTGTGAGTTTACCCACCCCCAACTCCCCAATCCCTGAAGAATATTACTACCATGTGAGCACCTTAGTGTTGTTCAGTTAGTACCAATTTGACAGTACATGTGGTGCCTATTCTTCCATTCTTGTGATACTTCACTTCAGAGGATGGTCTCAAGGTCTATCCAGGAAAATAAAAGAAGTGCTAGATCACTGTCTTTTCTTATAATTGAGTAGTATTCCATTGTAAACATATACCATATTTTATTAATCCATTCATTTTTTTTTTTTTTGAGACAGAGTCACACTTTATTGCCCAGGCTAGAGTGAGTGCCGTGGCGTCAGCCTAGCTCACAGCAACCTCAAACTCCTGGGCTCAAGCAATCCTGCTGCCTCAGCCTCCCAAGTAGCTGGGACTACAGGCATGTGCCACCATGCCCGGCTAATTTTTTCTATATATATTAGTTGGCCAATTAATTTCTTTCTATTTATAGTAGAGATGGGGTCTCGCTCTTGCTCAGGCTGGTCTCGAACTCCTGAGCTCAAACGATCCACCCACCTCGGCCTCCCAGAGAGCTAGGATTACAGGCTTGAGCCACCGTGCCCGGCCAATCCATTCATTTTTAAAATTATTCTTTATTTGACTGGGATAATTTGAAAGATCTGTCTTCAAGCTCTAACATTTTCTTCTGCTTGGTCTGTTATTTGAGCTCTCAATTGCATTTTGTAATTACTTCAAGTATTTCATTTGCATAAGTTGTTTGGTTTTTTGTTAAATCTCTTTAGTGAATTTTTTCATTTATGTCCTGAATTGTTTTTCTAGCTTGTGTTTTCAACTTTCTTTTGGATATCATGGAGCATTCCTTAAAATCCATATCTTAAGTTCTGTACCTGTCATTTTGGAATTTTCATTTTGATCCATTGCTGGAGAGCTGGTGTGTTCCTTGGGGTTGATTTGTTACTGTTTATTCATACTTCCAGAGTTCTTATGCTAATTCCTTTTCATCTGGAGAAGCTATCACTTAATTTTACATTTACTTTTGTTTGGATGGGACTTTTTCCCCTCTTGAGGGTGTGACTGTAGTGTATGTTGGTGGGGTCTTTTGGCTTTGCTTCTAGGTGCTTTCAGGGGGCCAAGGTTTTGTATGAATTCTTTGATTATAGATAGCCATAGTGTGGTTTTCTTTTTTTATTTTTTATTTTTTATTTTTTTGAGACAGAATCTTGCTCTGTTGCCTGGGCTAGAGCGCTGTGGTGTTAGGCTAGCTCACAGCAACCTCAAACTCCTGGGCTCAAGCAATCCTGCCTCAGCCTCCTGAGTAGCTGGAGCTACAGGCATGTGCCACCATGCCTGGCTAATTTTTTCTATATATTTTTAGTTGTCCAGCTAATTTCTTTCTATTTTTAATAGAGACAGGATCTCACTCTTGCTCATGCTGCTCTTGAACTCCTGACCTTGAGCCATCCTCCTGCCTCAGGCTCCCAGAGGGCTAGGATTATAGGCGTGAACCACCACACCCGGCCTATAGTGTAATTTTCTCAAATGCTAGTTATTTGTAGGTTGTAGTAGCAGGGTATGAGGTATGTGAGCAGACTCACTGCCTCCTGCAAAGATAGGGAGATAAAGGTCTGTGGAATCTTCTCATTCCCTAACACCATGTACTTCTATCAGCATGAATTGTATTAGGTTGTGCATTACACCTTCCAGGCCAGTAGTTGGTGCTTGCAGGTAAGAGCTGGCTGAGTGCTGTACAACTGTGTCAGCAAATGTTGTAGTGAGCTGTGCATGTCGACCTCCTAACCAGTAGGTGGTGCTTTTAGGAGAGGCAGCTGTGGTGGTGGCAATGGGATCTATGCTTGGCTTTTGTTAATCGGAAGAAGTACTGGGACATCCCAGGCAATGAATGTGGCCTTGGAACTCCCAGGGGTCTGTCTTATGTTTTGCCATCAAGGAAGGTGGAGGAGAAAAACCTGGAAGGGCTGGGTTGGGCAAGCCTATACCTAGGCTCCCCCAAAGCAGGCACAAGCACTGATCCCCATGGGGATTGGGGGGAGGCAACAGCCAGATTGATGGAGTAAGCTTCTAGGGAGGGGCAGAGGCCCTTCCACCACACCAAAGAGTCTGCATGGGGACAGGGGAGAGGGGCATCCTGGAATCCACAGTCCACGCAGTAGTGAGGCCATCTGGGCTCCTATACCACTTACCTGGCAGATCTCCCCCAGCATCTGGCTGCCAGCAGCAAACCAAAACAGGCCAGTCACAAGCAGTCTGAGTTCAGGTCATGAAGTTCTGTCCCAGGCTGTGAGACTCCCTGCCTAGGGCAGAGAATGTGGCCTTCAGGGCACAGCCTTCCCTGGCCAGTCCTGCAAAGGGGAGAGGTACCCAGCTACCATACTGCAGCATGTACCCATGCCACATTCTCCTTTCAGTTTTCACCACTGGGGGCTCCTTCCCCACTTGAGATCAGATCACATATCTCACTCCTATGTCCCCAGATGGCATGATTAAGTCCTAGGGGCATGGGACCAGGCAAGCAGACCTGTCCTCAGGTCCCCTGAATCCAAACACTGATTGTGATAGGGAGAGGCATGCTGGTCTCAGGCTGCCAGTAGAACACTCAGGCAAGTCAAAGGTAGTTGTACTGTTGGCCTGCCATGGGGAAGGGCATGCTCTTCTACATGGGAGCAACCAGGTGGGCTGGCAGGCATGGAGCATGTGGTCAGAACACACCTTGGTCCTGCAATAACTTATAGCTGCAGCAGCAGAACTTATCTTTTGGGTGCATGAGAATGCCAAGGTTCCCATCTCCCTTCCTGGCATGGCAGCCTGCAGTGGCAACAGTAGTTTCAGGGCAGGACTCAGAGCCTTGAGCTCTGAGAATGGTGCCATGCTTCAGTTTCCCAGTGCTCAAAGCCTGTAGAACTCCATGTGAGTTAGAGCAGTGCCTGTGCATGATCTCCAGGCAGTTCTCCATGCCATTCTGGAGGCCTGTGGAGGTCAGGGAGTTCTCCTGTAGCTAGGATTGTAAATGTCCCTGTGAGGTGTATGGAACCCTGGAAGTCTCTAACTTACCTCTTGCCTGGGTCCAGGGGCTGTTCACGGCTCCCACAATCCCAACCAGGCAGGCTTGTTTCCCCTTCCTCTATCCTTGGTATTTCCTGTCATGTCTGTTATATTCCAGAATTCTTTCCCAGATCTACACAAAGTCCTGGATATCTTCTTGTTATTTTGGTTCCTCCCTAAAGAAGAGGCACACCCCAGCTGCATCCAGGCAGCCGTCTTGAACCCCCTCCTGACAATACTTTTTAAGCACAGACAAGTTAAAGTTCAAAGACATCAATGTGAAGACTGATTAGCTTGAATTAGAACATTAAATTTGGGGTGGTCTTTGGACATGGCATCATTGAACAGCTGATTAGATGTCTAAGTTCTGATTTTTTTATTATTTAATATAAGGGTTGAAAAAAATCTCAATTTCAAGATATTGTTTCAAAATGAATTACAGCTTCCAGAATTCACATTGCAAGACAAAAACACTTGAAATTCACCAAGGTTTTGAGTTAAATTCCAGTTGTTGTAAAGCATCCACCCTAAGATCAATAGGCCCTTTTATAACTCAACAGTAGAGAAATTAACCCAACTTAAAAATGTGCAAAGGATTTGAATAGACACTTCTCCAAAGAAAATATACAAATGGCTAATAAATACATAAAAAGATACTCTATCATTAGTCATTAGTGAAATGCAAATCAAAACCATAATGAGATACCATTTTACACCCACTTGGATGGCTAAAATACAGACAATGAATGTTAGTAACGATGTGGAGAACTGGACTTTCATCTGTTGTTGCTGGGAATATAAAATGGCCCCACTGCTATGGAAAAATCCTTAAAATCTTAAATATGGAATTACCACACAACCCAACTATTCCACTCTTACGTTTTAAATTCTCTTGTGTATATGCCTGTCTACATAAAAACTTGTATGTAAATGTTCATAGAAGCATTATTCCTAATAGCCAAAAAGGTAGAAACTACTCAAATGCCCATCAACTGAATAAACAAAATTTGACATATCTATGGAATATTATTCAGCTATAAAAGGGATGAACTTTGAAAATGTTAAGTGAAAGAAGCCAGTTACAAAAGGCCATGTGTTATGATTCCATCTATGTATAATACCTAAAGTAAACACTCATTTTGTTTCTATGAATTTGGTCTCCAGGGGCTAGGGAAAAGGGAATGACTGCTAATGGGTATGGGATTTCTTTTGGGGGTGATGAAATATTTGGGAATCGGATAGCGGTGATGATTGCCCAACCTTGTGAATATACCAAAAAACTGAGTTGTACATCATAAGTGGATTAACTTTTTCATATGTTAATTATATCTCAAAGTCACTAAAAAACCCCTAATAGGTCATCTTTGGCTAGGCCAAGATCTTTTATACAGTTTGACATTTCAGAAGATTATGAATCCATGGCTGAACTTTGCCATTGAAGAAAAAAACTTTTTGAAAGAGTTCTAATATATTTTTAGGTGTAAATAGCTACATTTTCTCAAATGGACAAAATTTAGGCTTGCAGCTTCATCTTGATAGAACATTCCTTCCAGCATTGCAGTTATAGCTTTCTGTACCTTCCTAGAGAAATTATTTTCAAGTGTAACTGGCTTTTTTTTCAAATTATAAATGTAAGGTGTTTTCACAGAATACATAAATATCCCTCATAAAATAGCCTTGCATGTGCCTTTTTGCATGTCTTTATTTCCTAACATGGTACAAAGAATATAAGTAGAAAAACACCTATTTATATTTATACTGTGTATGATCTATATCATTGTATAGTTTTTTAGTAGTAACTATTAAAATGTATCATTTAAAGTTATCTCAGCTATCAGATGTGTCTGAACATGCCCGGTTCACCCTTCTAGTTCATGTATTGTTACAAAAGTCATACTGCCTTAAGGAGAGTTAAGAGCTCTCATTTGAGGGTGATAGTTTTGCAAAACTTAACAGGAATGACTCACCACCTTCAACATATAGGTTGAAAAACAACTTTAGACAGGGAGTACTGGCAAGCAATGTAGCTAGGTGTCTTCGTTACCCATGAAATAACTTCCTGCTTCATTATTTAGTAACTGAATAACCACATGACCCAGAGCTGGGCAGCTGCCTTATACCTGTACAGCAGTCATGTGAAATCTAGTGGCTAGTCTACTTACTACTATAATCTTGAAATAGTGATAAACACATTATAATTTGAGATCTGAAACAAGATAATTTGAAATGAAAATAGGTGACTTCTGTTGTAACAAATTCAATGGTTCTGCTAATGGTGCTGTGTCTTGAATGTATTACTATTAGTTGAAGGAAGTACTAAATTTAAGTTAGAGTCAGTAAAAATAAAGATGAGTGCTTTCCCAGTGAAGTTCAAAAGCCCATAGATGTTAGGGACCCACAACTTAAGCAGTATACTACATTAGGGGTTCTTATTTTGGTCTGTAGCTCATGGATTGGGGTGATCCCTACTATGGTAGTGTATTTCATAAGGCTAGTTAAACAAGTTATTCTCTCAGGCCTGGGATCTAATTACAAGTTTTTAAAAGATCTATGACTTTGGGCAAGATCTCTGATACTCTTACATAAGTTTTACTTTGAAGCAATTACAGATTCCTGGGAAATTGCAAAAATAGTACAGAGTGTCCCTTGTACACTTTACCTATTTCCCCTAATGGTAACATCTTGCATAACTCTAGTACAATGTCAAACCCAGCAAACTGGCATTGGTATTTTTTTCATTTTTAAATCAGGACATTGGGCTGCCTTTATCTAAGGAAATCAATCACTTAAGTTGAAGGTACACTGTTAATCCTAAGTACACTTCAGTGGTTGCCTCTCACTCCGAAGGAGTCCTTGGGATTTGATATCATGGGCTGAGTCTTTATCTCCTGAGAAAAGGAATAAGATCCCAAAGTTAGGGATGTTAAACTGAGGTACCCCACTTTTCAAAACCCATACTGTGTCCACCTGCTGTAGCCTTGAGTTTTCTGAATCTATTGTGCAGTAACTTCACCCTCGCCAAGTGACCTTCATGTGTTCTCCTTAACTAGTTTTTTCACTTTAAACAGAGGTCCATGGGGACCTGGGAAAACCTGCTTCACACTCTTAAGATGTAACATGGAACCTGCTTAAATTTCTAGCTTTTCTGACTTATGTTCTGGTTCCCATGATAGCCTGTACCCCTATGTTGAGTATCTATAGCCCAGTGAAACTTTAATACCTAAGAATATACTAGTAATACCTGGCAGCATATTAAGCAATTCCCTTTGCTTCATGAAGCACCATCAAACATTTGTTTTGTATTCCCACAGGTCTTGGCAAATGTTTCATGTTTCAACACTTAAAATCCAATATAATAGAGTATGTCCCAGCTACTAGACACAATTCTTAAGATGCAGGGGACTGACTTAGTCATTTCTTCCTAGCACATGAAAGCTACTTGAAGTATACGGAATGAGGAACTGTCTATTAGCAGAAAGCCAGAGTTTGACATTTTTTGTCTCTAATATATTCCTATTTATAATAACTTCTTAAACAATCTTCTGTGGCTATTTGTTTGACATCATTTGCCAGATACTCACCATCTGGAACCCAGTCTGTGGCCAAGTCTGTCATGTCCCCTTGGTGTGAAATATGGCTTTTTACCCAGCTAGAGAAACTGAAGTGTGGGGCTCAAAGTGTCAGAATGGTGGCAATATAGTCACAAAATTTGAAAATAGCTGTATAGTGTACTATGATAAATAGAGCACCTGAGCCCCACTTAGGACTAGTCCACCAAATGACCCCTCCCCATGTGATGACAGAGATTGGAATGATGGACCTACAAACCAAGGAATACCAAGGATTGCAGGCAACTCCAGAAGTTAAGAAAAAGGCATGGAACAGATTCTCTGCTAGAGCCTTCAGAGAGAGACTGGCTCTGCTGACACCTTTATTTCAGATTTCTGGCCTCTAGAGCTGAGAGAGAATGAATTTCTGCTATTGAAAGCCATCTAGTTTGTAGTAATTTGTTACAGCAGTCCTAGGAAGTGAATGGTTTCATTAATGTAGGAAAGATAATGACCTTAATACAGAACATGTTTTTTTCTGGTTTTGGTATCAAATAAGACTTTGCAAGGACCAGATATGGAGAAGCTGGCCCTGTCTTCCATGAATCCCTTTAGAGAGAGAGTCTCTTTTTTCTCTTAGAGTTCGGATGGCCAGTCAAGAGGAACCTTAATGGTCCTATCACTAGAGTTGTCATCTGGTGTCATCTGTCATCTGTCATCACTAGATTCAAAATTGTAAGCAACAGAAAACCGGTTCTCCATTTCCAGGATGGAGAGCAGGATAATGGGATAGGGGGTGGGTGGTATAAGCTTGACTAATGTCTACTCCCTGCTCTGAAGGATCTCCCTTGTAGGAAAGATTTTTTTCTGCCTGGAAAAAAGGTTATTTTACTTTTTAAAATAGTAAAAAGCCTGAGGGATAAATGTCTGTATTATTCAGGGTTCTTTAGGGAAAGAGAAACCACAGGATGTATATATAGAGAGATTTATTTTAAGGAATGGACTCATGTGATTGAGGCTGGCAAATACAAAATCTGCAGTTCAAGTCCAAAGACCAACAGGCTAGAGACCTAGGAAAGAGCTGATGTTGTAGCTCAAGTCTGAAGGCTGTCTGCTGGCTGGTTTCTTCCTTGGTTGGGGAAGGGGAGTCATTCTTTTGTTCAATTCAGGCCTTCGGTTGATCAGATGAGGCCTGTTCACATGGAGGGAAATCTGCTTTACTCAAAGTACGTCAATTTAAATGTTAATATCATCCAAAAATGCCTTCAAAGAAACATCCAGAATAATGTCTGACCAAATATCTGGGCATTGTTTGCCCAGCCAAGTTGATACAAAATTAACTGTCATAGTATTTTTTTCTACTGTCATCCTCTCTTCATGTTCTTCTTGAATGATGCTGCCTCCTATCTAAACTACCCCCAGCTAACTCCAAGAACTGTGTCTTGAGCCTTACTCCAGACCACTGTATTTTGCAGTTATCCATCCCACTGGGACGTCAGATTCACTATGGCCTTGATGTCTTTCTTTCTCCTTACCTGCTCCAATTCAAAAAATTGACTATAATTTTTTGTATTCAGGATCACAATCAGTGATATCCTTATCCAACTCATCATGCAAACCAGTAACTTGAGAGGATCTTAAACTCTTTAATCACTTCTCCTACCTTCCTCCTGCCCCTACCCCCAAAGAAAATGTCCCCCTCATATCAGCACTTGCCTAGGAACTATCATAACTAAGTGTTGTGTGCCTTTACAACTGGCTATAACTGGCTAAAGCTGGTTTTAAAAAAACATGCTTTTTGAGTGTCTTTAGTAAGCCAGCCATTCATTGGACCTAACTGGCAATGCTTTCCTCACCAATGAATGGTAGGAATTGCGTAAATTTACCTTGTCAGATCTATGGATCCATTCTATGTTATTTAGAGTGCTAGTTTGTAATCCTCGATTAGCATAACCACTATGAAACCCCCTTTCAGGCACTTACAAATCTCTACATTTTTTTCCCCCTCAGTGAATAATCAGTGCATTTCTTCACTGGGATGCTTTCCTTTGCCTGGGAAGTTAATAGACTCAACATCTTAGTCCATTTTGTGTTGCTATAGCAGAATACCTGAGACCAAGCAATTTATAAACAATAGAAATTTATTTGGCTTATGATTCTGAAGGCTGGGAAGTCTAAGGTCAAGGGATCACCTCTAGTGAAGGCTTTCTTGGTGCATCATCCTATGGTGGAAGGCATCACATGGTGAGGAGAGGGTGAGAGAGCACAAGATAGAGAAAAAGGGGGCTGAAATCGCAGGATAACTCACCCACTCCTGTGATAATGACATTAATCCATTCCTGAGGGCAAAGCCCTTATGACCTAATCACCTCTTAAAAGTCCCACCTCTTAACACCATCACAATGGCATCAATGGCATTTCAATTTCAATGTGAGTTTTGGAGGGGTTATTCAAACCATAGCATTCAAGTTTGTAGTTTTTTAACCTCTGTTGGTTTTATTCTTGGACATGCCTGATATTTGCATATCTGGTTCTATTGGTTTTTACCACCTAAATATTTATCAAATGCATCCCAAATGCCATTAACCTGGTTCAAATTCTCATCTTTTTAGGTCATGGTAAATTTTCCCTACCTGGTTTCAATATTGCTAACTCTCTGCCTTAACCACTGTCCCAATTCTCTAGGTTGAGTGGAAGCTATATCCAAAATTCTAAAACACTAAATTAATCAATGCCTTTCAAGAACTACCTTTCTCCCTCTAACAAGAGTTTAAGATGCTGGGTGCCAGATCAAGAGAGTTTTATGTCTCATATTAACTCCCTTTCAGCTTCAACTGAACTGCCATGTCTAGTCTTATAACATTTTCTGGTGGTATTGAATTACTCATAGTCCTCCATAAAGGCATGTGAATAGCCTTCATGTAAACCACTCCTGTTATTCTTCATCTTTATCTGAGCTTAGTTGTAGAGGATAAATATGATTTAGCTAGGTGGCATATCAGGCAGGAAACAGATGGCACACACAAAATAGTCTCTTTTAGGGAGGGTTTATTTACAAAAGGTTTAATTAAAGCATAGGTGGGATGGAGAGGGCTACAAGAGATAGTGCAGAACCCAAGACTAGAGGCAGCTTCTACTACAACTAGATCAGAACAGATGAGAGGGAAAGAGTGGTGACTGAAAACTAGAATGAGAGAGAATCCTATAGAGCAGGCCCCTTGAGAAGAATAGGGGCCTTCTGCAAGAGGGCCAGGCCAAGGCAACCTGAAAAGGAGGGAGTCACGGGAATAAAAGCCTGAGTGCACTCGCCTATATTTCCTTCTGATATCCCCAGCACGTTTACAGGTGGCTTTGTCCTCTGGCTTTCAATCTACACAGATCAGCCTCTTCAGGCAGATAGCAGTAAGAAAAAGGGTAGAAAGTGGATCCTTTCAGCTTCAACTGAACTGCCATGTCTAGTCTTATAACATTTTCTGGTGGTATTGAATTACTCATAGTCCTCCATAAAGGCATGTGAATAGCCTTCACGTAAACCACTCCTGTTATTCTTCATCTTTATCTGAGCTTAGTTGTAGAGGAAAGGAAAATGGCAAAGGAAAATACTCCGCACAGGCATCATTCTGAAAACCTTGAGACTTGGTCTTCCTTTTTATCCTCATATAAGCACACAGGTCTTATCTCTTCCACTAGACTATGTCTCTAGGGAAGAGATTGCTATTCCCCGGCTTTGGGTCCACGGAGCCTAGAACATAGGAAGTGTTCAGTGAATTTAATTGGTCATGTTCACCTCTTTTTCTATCTTTCCCCTCTCTTTGGAATTACCCTTTCTTGAATTATTGATTCTTGACTACCCTGTGCCTGGTGTGTTTCTCTTGGCCCCAGGCATGGTGTTACTACACTAGGCTCAGTCCTGAATTGAGGAGGGGACCTAGCAGTCAAAGCCAACTTATGCTGCCACCTCTCTTCTCTCCTGGGCATTTGGCAGGGCTTTCCCACTAGATGATCTTTTGCTGCCACCTTCTGGCATCCTGTCACCACAACCCAGACTCTTCAGGAAATTGAAGTTGCACCTCCCCTGCACAGGTGGGCACAGGGGGAGTGGAAGGAGTAGACCTTGCTCAAAAATAAGCAAGTCCAGCTGGCCCCAGTCCACTGTTGGTCAGGGAGCAGGAAAAGCTAGTATTTCAAGAAGAAATAAAATCATTCTGGTCTTTAATTACCAAACCCTAAACTTTGGTTTTATACTATTACTACAGCTCTAATGAAACAATTACCAGCTCCAGCCAACTCCTTGGCTCTCCACTAACTTCTGTACTACAATGGCAAACACAGATATGGACATATCATACTTCTCTGTCATACTTGAGTGGTTTCCCAAAGTGCAGGAGCTGGCTTATGGGTCTTTAAAAAAATTTTTTTTGTGGTAAAATACCATTGTAAACATTTTAAGTGTGAAATTCAATGGCATTAAGTACATTCACATTCTTGTGCAACCGTCACCACCATCCATCTCTAGAACTTTTTCATCATCCCAAACAAACTCTGTACCCATTTAATAATAATTCCTCATTCTTCCTGCCTGCCACCATCCCCTGATAACCTCTGGTCTACTTTCTGTCCCTCTGAATTTGGCTATTCAGGTACTAAGTATAAGTGGAATCATACAATATTTGTCCTTTTGTGACTGGTTTGTTTCACTTAGCGTAGTGTCCTCAATGTTCATTCATTTTGTAGCATGTGTCAGAATTTCATTCCTTTTTAAGGCTAAATAATATTCCATTGTATGTATATAAATATACAGAAAATTATTGTAGAATGCAGTTAACATCACTCTGTATAAAAGTTCCAGAGAGAACAGGCAATTTTAAGAAAGGAAATTGTAGATGTAGCTAATCTCCCTTTATTCTCCCTCCCAATCCTATTATCTTTCCTCCCTTCCCAAAGATAAACACTGTCCTAAAGTTGGTGTTTCTAAAAACAATACAGTATTTTTTTGTGTTTTTATGTTCACATAAATAGTATACTGTATGTGTCATTCTGAAGTTTGTATCTTTCACTCTGTTGTTTTCAAGATTTATCCATGTTGATATATATAGCTCTAGTTCTTTCAGTTTTACTGCTTTGTGCTTTTAAGTGCATGCATGACAAATGAGCCATCCTCCTATTACTGAGCATTTAGGATGTTTCCAATTTTTTTGCTATTACAAATAATACTGCCATGTATTTTTTGTATCCTTATAACACATCTCCTTGAGCAAAGACATTTCCTAAAGTCTAGAATATATAGCCTGAATTAGAATTGCTGAGTTGTAGGTCATACATATCTTCACTTTTACTAGATACTGCTAAATTTCTATTGGTGAAGCAAAATAGCACTTCATATTTGGACAGCAGTGTTCAGTACCCATTTTTTCCACATTCTGATCACTGATTGATATTATCAGAATTTTTCCTATTTGATAATCTGTTGGGTATAAAATAGCACAATGGTATCGCTTTGTTTAGTTTTCATTTCTTGGTTTTAGGGGCAATAAGCATCTCTTCATATGTTTATTAGTCATTTGGGGTTTATTTTCTATAAAAAGCCTAAGACTGATTTATATTTTAGAATTTGAAGGGATTCTAAAACATAGTCAACCAACGAAGGGTTCACCTTCCAGAAGCATTAAATGGGAGAACTGCAATTTCATGTTTCAGGGCTGTTTGCCACCAGATGTCAGCACTGTACTATAATCTTAGAGTCCTGCTTTGCTGGGAACTTGCTTTCCATAAGATTCAAGATGGTGGGTCTTAATCACATTTGGTAATACAACTAAGGATTTTTGCACATTTGTGTAAACAATTGTAAAAATTAAAATCTACTTAAGTAAATGATATTATTCTTTCAAACAAAATCTCAAAGCCAGTTAAGCTCTGAGTCTAAGTATCTGAGTAAATATTAGATTTCTGATTTCTGCGATGCCAATCTTAAAATTAAATTGTAATAAAATATTAGAAACATCTTTTGAGTGATTATGTACCAAAAACTGTGCTAAGAATTACATAGCCATATGTGAAAGTGCTTAACACAGTTGTGTGAGGTAGGCATCCTTACCTCATCGCCAAATAGGGATAACTGAGACCTAGAGAGTTTAAGTCAATTGCCCACTAGCACACAGCTAGTTAAATGTCACAGCCATGGTCTTTCAACACAGGCAGACTGGTTCCGAAGTCTGTATTCCCCACTGTTATGCTACTCTGGCTCTCAACATATGCAATTCTGCAATCATCCCTCTTCCAAATCCCCTAGGCAGTTTGTGCTTAGGGATAAGAATAAACTTGAGCTAACAAGGGGGAATCCTTTCTAAAATTGTCTCCTAGTGGTGGAAACGCATCTGCTTATTTCTGAGGTCAGCTGTATCTTCTAGTAACAAGCCTTTTTAAAAAAAATCTTCCTTCTTTCAAAATCAGTTTCTAAAATAATAATCCAAATTTTCTTTCACTCTGTCTCTTTGCAAACTTTCTTTGAATTTTACAGCGCCCAATGAAAAAATACCCGTTTGCTGATGCTGCATGTGTCAGTATATATTCCAACATATTTGCCACCTTCCCATTAGTACCTGTGCTCATAATATACTGTCACCTGGAAGGAAGGCATTGCCCTATCTCTCTGCCTCTTACCTTTTGTATTCACAACAGATTTGTGCTCTGCAGATAACAGATATGAGAGGATAGAGTCTAAATGCTAGAGAGAAGTAGAGACATCTAATCCCTGCCTTCAATCAGGATGCTTGCTTCTCATCTACATTGTCCAGCCACTGTGTTTTACTAAACATGGGGCAATATAGTCTCTACTTGTGTAATGACAGTCTCTCTGTGAGCTTCTTGCCTCTGCTTGGTGGAGCTGGGCGTCACCAAGTTTCTCCTTCAATGAGGGACCAAGAAGTTTCTTGGGAAATAACTTCCCATAACAAATTGGATTGTCTCAACTATCCTTCCTAATAATCTCCATGTTGATTGAAGTTGTGATAAATTTGAGAATATATTAACATGGCCTACTGGTCAGTGAATCCTCTGGTCCAATCCCTACTTACCAATGTGTAAGTTCTGGGGTGAGAAAACACTGGAGAAAATGACAGAATGGTTATATCGAAATGCCTGGAGTTAGGATCTAAAATAGTGCAGCTTTATTTTCAAAGTAACATTTAAAATGCCAAGATGAGAGGAGAGGAACTGTCCCTGCTTCTGAGGAAAATGTAGCCCAGCTAAGGTGGGGCAAAGGCTCTGAATAACCCAGTGAGTGACCCTGTTAAGTTCTCTCAAGGGGTGGCAGTACCAGGGCCCTCACTTATGATGACAGGTTGTTATAAACTGAAGGACATTGGCTCTCAAGGGCATGAGTGGGCTGACAGCTCAGCTATGGGGAAGCACAGCAGGAGAAGAGAGAAATGGCTGATGCCGTGAAGTGGCAAAGTGAAATATTCCTGTGAGCTCAGGCAAAGTGTCCCCTAGAGACTTTCAGAAATAGTGCTTCCCTCCTCTCCTCTCCTCTTCTCTCCCTTCCCCCCAGCCTGAAGATCTTGCTTTAGCAGGTGTGGGGGAAAAGATTGAGAGAGAAATATTACCAATGATTGTGATGTGTACAATTCTGTATTCAAATGGGATCTCCATGAATCAGGACAGGTCATATAAAAACAGAGTAATTTGACCATCGGGTTTCTTATCGGGGTATTAAAACATAGTTTTATATATTAACATTTTCTGAATCACATTAGATTCATGGAAAAATAATGTCCCAAAGTACAATGCCTCAAGCTACTCTTCTCTTCCTACCTTCATATTAGCAGTGAGTTCAGCCTGGCTCTCTGGGTTGCCTTCTTTGTGACAAGCATAAGAACAGTGGTTTAGCTAGCTCTAAGAGTACACCTTGCTGCACCTCAAAGAGGAGAAAAGTAAAGAACTTGTTTGGAACTCCAAGGAGTTGCAGTTGTCTTGACATGTAATTCAATAGCATCTCTATTAAATGATCTGTCATAGTTGAGGTGCTGTTGTTGATCTGATGTTAGGATTTCCTGTGTTAGTCGTAATTACAGATTATCCCAGACTTGCCCGGGTCTCTGAGTCACAGTTCCTTACCTACAAGGCTTTGTTAGTATCTCCACTCACAGGTATGTCTCTGGGACTAAATCCTATGACCAGCAGAAGCTTTGGTGGAGAATCTTTAATTGGTCTTTTCACAAACCTTTAGCAATGTAAATCCTGGCGAGGAAGCCAGCATCTTGGTCCAGTCTCTTTCTACTTTCAGGAAGATTTCTTTATCAAATTGTGGCTATTTTCTCTAATACAAGGCCTTAACCAGAAACATTTTGAACCACAAAAATTGGTTTCAGTAACTTTGAATCTCAGGACATAGTTTGAGGCCTCAACTTCTTCCCTCACAGCAAAATTTCTTACCACTTTCTCAGAAAACTTAAGAGTTTTACTATTAGTAGAAATGGGCAGGGGTCAGGGTGCTGGTTGATTTTCCACCAACTATCAAAAGAACTGGAACCCCAATGCTTCTTCTCCCAATGGTGAGTTTCTATTTTCCTTGCTTCCAAATAGCCAAAAGGGAGCATTGCATTTATTCCTTACAAAATAAAAAGATTTAATGTCTTCACTGCTATAAATAGAAAGGGTTCTTCAAGAAATGATTACTTATAAGTTATCTGGGGAAAAAATCAAGGCAAACATTTGGCCTTATTGAGTGCCTACAAATTCTTTTATTGAGTAGAATGTAAAGGAGACTTTGGGGAGTTAACTAATTTGTTCACTGTTGTTGGTGTTGCTTGTTTCAGGCTCTCCACTTTCTGATCACATAGTAGGATTAAACTTCCTGCCCCTCTGTGGTTGGATGGGACCATGTGACCAATTTTGGCCAATGAATTGTGAGCTCTTATTAGTGTGAAACCTACTAGAGCTCTTCTTCTACCACAGCTACTGGCAATGCTTTAAATAGTGGCTGCTCTCCTTAGTTTGGGTCCTGAACTTGAGGACAAAACAGCATTGAACCACAGTCAATCCACAAAGAACATGTAATGTTACTGAGAAATAAGCTTTTGCTGTTTGTGTTACATTTGGGTTATTGTGGTGGCTGTGGAAGTGTGCTGTTTGGAACTCCTTTCAATAAAGAACTTGCCAATCAGTTACACGATGAGAAGGGCAGCTGCTGACAGCCTCTATCTATATCACCTTTGGGATCCACTACAGGATTTGAGCAAAGGCCATGCTTTCCTTGGGCAGTCCCTACACAATAAATGAGACTGAGCATGGTGGGTGTATACTAGAGCCTGGCTGTTTTTGCCCAATGTGTGACTCTGTTAATGGACACCCTTCTCTTTCATGATCTCCACTGTACTGTCCAGACTTGTCACATCTGCACTGCATTCCGAGGCTCTGCCTGCTGGATTTTGCTTCCTTCCCCCCTTTTTTTTCACAGGAATCTGATTATCATTGTGATGTGAAGTCTTTCTCTGCTGAATCCTGCTTTCTGCCTATTTACCTTTCACAGACATTACTCCCCAATACATGTCTTGTACTTCTGACTTGTCCTTGGTGTCTGCTTACCAAAGGATCCAAATTGTTACCATTATGCTATGATAAAACTCATCTATTTTGTATACACAGTGAGTAGAGCCACATGTACTGTAGCATAGAGGATAAGGAGAGGAAATGATAAGAAATAAGTAGAGATGAAATAACATCTATATCGGAGCAATGGAAAGTTACATATAAACCATCCATGATTGAAACTAGCAGAGAAGTTGAGCGAGACTCTAAAATTGCTGGTTGAATAGTTGCCTTTTATTTGAAGGGTGATGCTGTAGCTTTTCTTTTCAAGGTCAAACCCAACCTCTGCTCCTTTCCAAAGCATGCTCTGTCTGTGGATTGTGATGTGCGTTTATACACTACTTTCCACTAAATCCAAAGTAAGAAGGAGAATCACTTTCATAATTAAAACAGAAAATTAACTCACAAGGGAAAGGAGAAAAGCTCCTACCCTGCAAGTTTCCTATTTAGAAAAACATACTGTGGACATATAACATTCCTTAATAATGAGGAGAATCATTTATTTCCTCCACTCCTGAATGGTGGTTATTTAGCTGGAAAAGGAGGCACAAAATAGGTTAAAATGACATAATCTGTAGCTTCTGCACATGGCAATAAAAATAATATGCTTTGGGTTTTTATAATCATCTTAGGTAGCTACTGACTCATTAAGTATGATATGCCCTACAGGTTGTCCTTACTGACACTGAGCCAGAAGTTATAGCCCCATGCTTAACTGTTTCACAATTACCTTCCTCAGGATGTTAATTATCAACTTGGATTTCTCTCCTGGAAGACTCAGTGGGCTATAATGGCCTTGATGGTAAATACCTATGGCAAGGCTGCAAAGCAATCATCCTCATAAAGAGGGACTGGATCACTAAGATAGAAATGGTCCCATAAATACTAGTGCCTGACAGGTCTCAGGGAGGCACTCCCTCCAGCTAAGAGAAGTCATTTGGCATGTTCAGCACAATCTGCTTTACTAAACTAGAATTGCATAGCTCTACCACAGCTGCTTTATCTGTAGGAAAATATGTCTTGCAAAACACAATTTTTCCTTGAATCCTGCTTCTCTTGCTCTTTCACTCACTGTTTCGTGTGCCAGTTGGGTCTTCCAGGAAACAGAAGCTGAGATGGAATCAAAAGTGCAAGTAGTTTATTGAGGGGTAAGTGTAGGTGAGAAGGAACACAGAGAGGAGGCAGGATTGGGCAGGCAAAGCTTCAAACCATGATGCTGATCTGATACCTAAGGAAAGGGGGACAGAGCAGGACTGAGCAAAAGAGCTTCAGACTGTCATAAAAATATGACAAAATTTTGGCCAACCCAGTGGGGAGCCCCAGAGCAAAGACAGCTCATTAGAGGAGTCCCACAGTGCCCAGGAAATCGCTGGCCTCTAGGAGCCCTGCTGTACTCAGGCATCAGCTGAGGCTTCCCAGAAAGCTGTAGCCTTGGCTCAAAAGCTGGAAACTGTCAGATCTTTGTGTTTCTTACAGCTGAATGACAAGTACTTTCTTGGAGAGAGAACTGAGTGGCTCACTGCCATGGTTGCTACATGTACAGTCTTCTTTCTGTGAGTACAGGGCTACTCTTGGGGAATATGTAAATGCAAAAACAACAAGGTAGTAAATATGACCTCACAGAGTTTCAAGAATCAGAGTTCAAGATCAATGACATGTGGAGGAAGTTGAAGGCCTGGGTCTTTCTCCTTTTCCAGCCTAGTGCTTTGGGACCATCTGTGGATCTAATGATACTAGTTGGGCAAACTTTGACAAGTCTTTCCTAACTTCTTTGAGCCTTGGTTTCCTGATATATGATATGAGAATATCATTAAAAAATAATTATGAGGGTTAAGTGACAGTTTTAAAATTTCTGTCTGTAAAGCATCTGCCATATATATATATATATATAGTATAGCTTCTATTTCTTTTTAGGTGAAAGTTGACCTTTAAATTAAACTCAATTAGCCTTATTAAGACCAGTTTGGGAGCTGGAGGTTCAAGAAGAGAAATGTCTGATTATTTTAGGATTATTAAAATAAGATGTATTAATCAGTATTCACATGTTGGCTTTCTTTCACTTGCAACTCAAAATTAGATAAGGCAAAAAAAGAATTTATTGGCTTATGTAAGCAATCGATAAGAGGGCCAGAGATATTAATGAATTCAGGAATAATTGGAACCAGGGCTTAAAATGCCTGTGGACCCTAACTCTTCCCCTTCCTTCTCTGCTTCTGTCTTTGTTTCACCTTTATTCTCTCAGGCTTTCTCTTCAAGTCAAAAATCAGGCCCATACATCTCTGTTGGTAAAGCTGGGAAGGTGTATATATGTGAATCCTGGAGTTGCTAGAGAAATATATTTCTTTAATTCCAATTCAGAAAATCTTGTTATGGGCAATCCTGACCCAAACCAGTTTGAATAGGGGAGGATGGAGCTGTTTATCTAAAGAATGCTTTACTCAGAGCCACTTTCTTCAAGGTTAGTGCCCCAAACTAAAGATCTCCACTATACCAGACTGAAGATGAAGCAACTATACCTTCTGTGTCTTCAGCCCTCTTATTCCCTCTCTATCCTAATCTTTAACAATGAGCTGTAGAATTTATAGTGGTGAGAGGCACAGTTGCACTAAAAGCTATTATATGATCAAGAATAGTCATTTTGTCTTTAAAAAAAATTAGAACATTTTTCTTAATTTCTTACTGTATATATATATTTTTGAGACAGGGTCTCACTCTGTTGCCCAGGCTGGAGTGCAGTGCCTCATCATAGCTCACTGTAACTTCAAACTCTTCGGCTCCAGTGATCCTCTTACCTCAGCCTCCTAAGAAGCTGAGATTACAGGTATATGCCACTATGGCCAACTAATTTTTCTATTTTGGGTAGGCATGCATGGGGTCTTTCTGTTGCTCAGGCTGGTCTCAGACTCCTGGCCTCAAGTGATCCTCCCTCCTTGGCCTCCCAGAGTGCTAGGACTACAGGTGTGTGTCACTGCACCCAGCCTCCTTACTGTATATTTTTTTCTCCCATAATTTTATATTATTTTAATAGAAAGGCTATGATGCAATTTTTTCATGGTGTCTCAGGTTGGGTTACCCCAAAAGCAGACCCTGAGGGAAGGATTTGAGTAGCAGTATTTTGTTTGGTAGATGATGCCAGTAGTTATGGGTAAGGGAATGGGGAAGTAAGATGGACATGGAATAGAAGCCAATAAAGTGTGCTTAAATGAGCAGGTTACTTACCTATGAGCACTTCGGCCTTAGTATTGTTGGGGACCTCTGGAAGATGGTGCTATACATTTAGGGATAAGATAGCTGAAGTATTTATCCAACAAACTCTCTTTGTCTTTGATTGAGGGTTGCTTCTGAGGATGTTGACTCCTTGGTACTTCTTGCCTGACCCTACATGCTGGATGAGTGTGTTCCAGCAGCTGGAGAAAGCTCTCAGGCACACAGTTACAAGAGCCTCCAGTGGGTAGCTGTTGGGTTGGCATGTACGAGAATAGTGAATATATTAATTATGTATTGGATAACAAGTAGATAACAATTTACCCCCATATTTTGTGAGATAATGTTTGTTGTGTCTAAGCCACTGTTTTTATGGATCAGGAAATCAGCTTAACTGGGTAGTTCTGGATTGAGATTTCTCATGAAGTTGCATTCAAGATGTCAGCCAGGCTTCAGTCATCTGAAGAGGTGACTGGGCTGGAGGACCCACTTCCAAGATGGCTCCCTTGTACAGCTGTTAGCAGGAGGGCTCATTTTCTTACCACGTGGGCCCCTCTTTAGAGCTACTTGAGTATCCAAAACATAGCAACTGGTTTCTTCAGAGTGAGCAATCCAAGAGAGAGAGAGCAAGAAGGAAACTGCAATACCTTTTACAACCTGGTCTTGGCAGTCACATATCATTATCTAATTCTGCCATATTCTATTTTGGTTAGAAGCAAATCACTAATTCTAAGCCATACTGGGGTAGAGGGGGAGTTATCAGTTTCCACATTGTGAAAGGAGGCGTATCAAAGAATTTGTGAACATATTTTAAAATCACCACAGTGAATATGAGAAGGATATAGATTGGGTACCACTAGCATTGCTAATGGTGGATCTATATATCCTTTTTCTACCTGTAGCCATTCTGGGTTCTTAGAGTTCCTGACAACAAGAATAAAGGATCAATTTGTCAACTGCTTTTTAACACTTGTTTTATCCCTTCCCAAACACATACACATTTTCTCCTGACTCTCTCCTCTTCTTTACCCCATCCCCACCAAAAAGTTATTTTTTTACTACTAGAGAAGTTAAAAAAAAGTTTTGTCTTTTTTAATCACTAGACTAATGGATCTTAAACAAATTACTTCTCCATGTCAGAATTTCTTTATTGCACTACTCTGAAGTCACCGTCATATTTTAAGCTAACGACTATGATGCTGAGCAGCTTGGTGGAACACTACCCCCCATATACCTTTGCCTAAGAGCTCTAAGTTGTATATGTTGTGTGCCTGAGGATTGGCCCTTTAACTCAAAGAATATTGGCAACCTGGGTCTTAGAATTTTTTGTCTGCATATATAATTCCTTGTCCCTTAATATCACCACTTCTCTATTTTAATACTACCTTTATTCCCTCTACCTCATAGATCTCTATATACCTTCTTTCTTTCTCTTACATGTTATATATTGCTTTGTCCAAAGGCTTGGAATGTTTTAACATAAGGAGCTGTTTATCAGAGATAAACCACCAGATACAGATTTGTTGTGTAAATTGAGGACCAGCAGGTTTGTCTTGCATACCCTTTAAGGCCTGTTAATGGGTTATAAAGGATGTCCCCAAGAAGGGAGGGGGGAGCATGATGAAGCATGTCTGACCTCCCTCTTCCTGGCAGGCAATTTAGTTTTAGGATATTCCTTTGGCCACGAGGGGGTCTATTTAGTCAGTCGGTGTGTTGGGGGGGGGCCGTGAGCCTTAAGATTTTATTTTAGTTCACACCCAGAAGGCTAGGTACCAGTCAAATGTACAGTAGGGCTGCTGACAGAGTTTGTACCTGGGGGAAGGAAGCAGGGCCAGGGAATATACTGGGGTTTATGTAAAAGTGACATGGTTCATGAGGAATCCTGTTCAATTGGGATTGTTGAAAACGAAAGTATTGAAGTGACACTGTGGTCATTTCTGGAGGAATCAGTAGAATTGAAGAAAAAAATATTGTGGTTAAAGGAAACCAAAATATATTTCTTTGACCTATTTTGAGATGATTCATCTAAAAGGTCTTACAAACAGAAGTAGCTCTGAAAAGCTGTCTTTTGTGGTAAAGGTTTGAATCTGTAGAGAAAATCTGCATTGATGTAGCCAGGCTTTCTCGTGTCCAAATCTAGGAAAGATTAACTGAGAATCTGACACCTTTAAAGGTCTAAAAGAAACATTTACCCTTGATTCTTTCTGAGGGCTGCCACCTGTGAGTTTTCATCTATATAACAAGACCACCTTTCTTAGCCAAGATTCCTCTTTTTCCACTCCCATAACCTGTTTTGCCAAGATCCAAGCCCCCATTCTTTCTTTAACCTCAATGGTATATAAACTTCTGTACCCCCATTGGAGTATTGAGGTAATCATCCTGTGGTTCTTCCCAGTGCACATTAATATGTTTGTATGCCTTTCTCTTATTAACTTGTCTTTGTCAGTCGATTTTCCATGAATCATCAGAGGATGAAGGGAAAGTTTTGCCTTCACCTCTACATCCTGATAGTAGAGGGTTGAAATAAGATGAAGTCCTCTTCAGAAGGCAGGGCTCAAAGGGCTGTCGCCATGCTTCTGGGTATCATCCTTGAGAAGCATGACTCTGCATGAAAATAATCTATGGTTAGAATTATTAAAACCTAGATTAGAGACATAGATATTAGTTATAGACATAGAGACATAGATATCAGTCTATGTCTTTAATATCTCCTGACTGTCCATCTTTCCTGTACTCCATTGTCATTTTCTAGTTTAGATCTCCTCTCCATAGACTACACCAACCATTTTCTTACCAGTCTCCATCCCAAGACTTGACTCTTTCAAGGATTCTTTCTTTACAAAACTGCCAGTGTAATAGTCCCAGTAAGTATATTTATCATGTTAATCCCCTGCTTAAGGTAACTCCTGATCATTATTTAATAATCACATTAACCACTTCCGAGGCGGTAGGCTGAAGCTAATTGACCATGGTGTCTCCAGGAAGCAGGAGGCCCGGAAGATGGCAGATGAGAAACACTGCCAGACAGAGTGTCTCTGCAGAAAAGACAGATTCTAGCAGAAATTAGAAGAAAGAAGCAAGAAGACGAGCCTACATTGGATGAGGGTCGGAAGGAGGAGTACCTGAGACCACGGGAGACTCCACGGGAGGAGGTTGCGTAGGAGAACTGGAAGCTGGGACCCCCGGAGCAGCCCAGAGACCAGTGGGAAGGATAGGTGGATCAGCCGTTTCCCCTCCCCTGCATCCCGGACTGCTGGTGGGCTCCCCAGCAAGCAGAGGGACCTGCGGACACCAGACCAGCGACGGCCGCCGCCAGTGAGCGGTAAGCCAGTAGTGGACACGGCACCAGGCTCCCAACTCCCTCGGGACACCTCCGTGTGCACAGACCCGAGCCCTGCGGCAGACGCCATATTGCCTCCTCCTCCCCTCCCCTGACCCTACCCATGGCTGCCCAGAGAGACAGACAGACAATATAGCCACCAGCCAGAGGCACCTACAGGGAATGGGACCTTCCCTTTTGGGGCCCTACAGCTGACTAAGGGGAACTCAGACTGTGAGCTCTCTGCCTGCCAGCCCTCCCAGATGCTGCTGGCATGGTGATCCCAGGAGAACTGGGCAGACCCTGAGGTTGAGAGACATAGACCCAGCGTGGGCTCCCTGTGGGTGAATTGGGACTGGCACTGCTCTCAATGGGGGGGATATAGTTTGAACTCTGGGACCCAGAGGTCAGACCTGCAGACCACATCCCATGCACCGAGGCCTCGCATTGCCCGGGGCATAGAAGGGATATACATGAACAGCCTGCTGAGGTGTGTGTGCCTTCAGGGGCAGATCAGCATCCTAGAGGGCAACCCTCCCCCCAAAGGGAGGCCGTGCACCCAGCCCAGGTGGTGTTCCAGCGCAGGGAACCTCCCCGCTGGCATCACAGCCAGGGGACGCCTGGTGGCGTGTGGTCTGGCCTGCTGGCAGAGGCCCAGGAGTAGCCGCAGAGTGGGGGACGGTGGAAAGAGGCCAGGCCCGCTCCAGACTGCGAGTCTCGGACAGCCGCACCCCCACACGCAGACTCTCTGACTGAGCCAGGCCATTCCAGCCCCTCCCTGTCAGCTTTGCCTGGAAGCAGAGAACAGAACTTTGACCCCTGCTGACGACATTGGTGGTGCCTGAGGGCAGGTTTACCCAACGCAGCTCCGCCCGGACTCTCTCCTAGACCAGCCCTCACTGAAGGGGAGAAAAGGACACACCTGGAAGTCCCAGGGCACCACCCACCACCTGAGGCACTAGAGTTCTCTTTTCAGGAAAAAGAGCTGATAACAGGACACAGAAACAACAGCATAGCCTGTTCCTCCAAGCAAGCACCACCTACTGACAGGGAGAGCATCCTGCACACCCTTTTCACGACACCTACTGACTCATTATATAGGGAGTGGTCGAATCTCACCCACAGACACCACCTACCGGCTCAGAAACTAAACAAGGCGTGTGAATACCCAAACAAAAACCTAAAGAAAAGAAACAACAACTGATTGACATGGGAAGAAATCAGCAAAGGAACTCAGGAAATATGAAGAACCAATCAGAAAACACACCCCCAAAGAGGAGCCCCAGCCCCCTAGAAACGGACACCAAACAAAATGACAGAAGAGGAATTTCGTATGTGGATCATAAGAACACTCACCGACCTGCAAGAACAACTCAATAACCAACACAAAGAAACCACAAAAAGCCTCCAGGACCTGGAAAAAAGGTTCACTAAAGAAATAGACACAATGAAGAAAAGTTTAACCGAACTCCTAGAAATGAAGAATCAATTCAGGGAACTACAGAATACAGTGGAAAGTCTCAAGAACAGGGTAGACCAAACAGAAGAAAGAATCTCAGAGATTGAAAATAACACCCTCCAATTAAATAAATCAGTCACAGAAATAGAGCAGAGAAACAAGAGAAAAGAGCAAAGCCTACAAGAGCTGTGGGACTATGTGAAGAAACCTAATGTGAGGGGCATAGGGTTACCAGAAGGGGAAGAAGACAACACTCACAGGTTGGACAAGCTATTTAAAGATACAATAGACGAAAATTTCCCAGGCCTTGCTAAAAATCTCAATATACAAGTTCAAGAAGCTCAGAGGACCCCTGGGAGATTCAAAGCAAACAGGAAGATGTCACGACATGCAGTCATCAGACTGACCAAAATATCAACTAAAGAGTCCCTTCTAAGAGCTGTAAGATGAAAGAAGCAAGTAACATACAAGGGAAAGCCAATTCGAATAACACCAGACTTCTCTAATGAGACTTTACAAGCAAGGAGAGACTGGGGCCCCATTCTCACTCTTCTGAAACAAAACAATGCCCAGCCTAGAATCTTATTCCCTGCAAAACTAAGCTTCGTATATGAAGGAGAAATTAAGACATTCTCAGACAAGCAAAGGCTCAGAGAATTCACCAAGACAAGACCAGCCCTACAAGAAGTACTCAAAACAGCTTTACGCACACAACACCGTAATAATAACCCACGAATATAAAAACAACCAAAACCCAAAGATTAAAGGCCAGATACTACAATGGCTCAACACGGAAATCATAGCAACAACATCCAACCCAACAGAATGAACAGTATTCTACCTTACGTATCAGTTCTCTCAATAAATGGGAATGGCTTAAACTCTCCACTCAAGAGACATAGGCTGGCTGAATGGATAAGAAAATACAGGCCAAGTATATGCTGTCTCCAGGAAACACATCAAACCTGCAAGGATGCATATAGACTAAAAATAAAAGGGTGGAGATCAGTATTCCAAGCAAGTGGAAGCCAAAAGAAGGCTGCCGTGGCAGTTCTAATTTCAGACGATTTAGTTTTTAAACCAACAAAAGTAGTGAAAGACAAAGAGGGTCATTATATAATGGTGAAGGGCACAGTTCAACAAGAAGAGATAACAATTTTAAATATATATGCACCCAACTTAGGTGCACCCAGATTCATAAAGCAAACCTTACTGGAGCTAAGCAAATGGATTAATAGCAACTCCATAATCACCAGAGATTTCAACACCCCATTGACGGCACAAGACAGATCCTCCAATCAGAAAATTAACAAAGAAATAATGGACTTAAACAAAACTCTAGAACAATTGGGTCTGACTGACATTTACAGGACATTCTACCCAAAATCCACTGAATATACGTTCTTCTCATCAGCACACGGGACATTCTCTAAGATTGACCATATCCTAGGACACAAAGTAAACCTCAAGAAATTTAAAAAAATAGAAATCATACCATGTATCTTCTCAGATCGCAGTGGAATAAAAGTAGAAATCAACCGTAACAGAAACTCACATTTCTACACAAAAACATGGAAATTAAACAACCTCCTACTAAATGATTACTTCATAAATGAAGAAATCAATATGGAAATTAAAAAATTCTATGAGGAAAATGACAATGGAGAGACAAGTTATCAAATCCTCTGGGACACAGCTAAAGCAGTTCTGAGAGGAAAGTTTATCTCCATAAATGCCTATAACCAAAAGTCAAAAAGACCACAAATAGACAATCTAATGAAACGACTCA